>CM061134.1:31742696-31766696 GCA_030789695.1 Scilla litardierei
GCGGAGCAGCAAGACCAGTACCAGCCTGAGGAGCCAGCTGAGGGCTCATTCTAATGCGACCCTAAGGAATACCTAGAGAAACCAGTGAAGAGTGTGCATTGGGGCCAAGTAGAGGAATATGAATATATACATTTGGATGATTCAGAGGAAATGGATGATGGAGTGCGTGTCGACCACGATGGTGACACGATGCATTTTCACTTTGAGGTTGAGGATGAAGCGGATGTGCATGATGTCCGAGAGCAGATTGAGGACACCATGGAGCATGAGCTACAGTCCACTTCAGATTTAGCCTCACAGGTCGAGGCGGTTGAGTACTTAGGGAGGACGACTGAGATGAACTATTTCTGGGATGACGAGGGTGATGCGTTCTTGGATTTGTCCGAGACGAGTCTACCTCTAGTCCTGTCACATATGTCACTTCCCTCGCCTCAGGATGCACACTTGCCAGTCATCGAGGAGGTTTGTCAGGAGCAGTTACCCATTGTGGGGAGTGCCACAGAGATCGTTGATGTTGATATTGATGTCGAGGAAGAGGATAGCGACGGGGATTGCGAGATGGTATATATTGAGCCCAAGCTCCCTCTTACTCCAGTTTTCTCTCTGCAGCCACTTCCACCTCCTCCTGAGGCAGCGTATCATGCCACACCTAGTGACATTTTTCAGGGAAGTTTCCACTATCTCATGCCTTGCATTTCTGAAACCAAATTTTCACTTCCATATACATTTGTTTCAGATTGTCGTACATTGCATTTAAATTCTTTTATTTGTTTTGACGACCCGTTTTGGAATGCTTTTGCAGGACATGAGGACATGGCTTGGATTGATGCAGCTCATCTCCCACATTATCCATATTATCCAAAGGGGACGCTGGGAGTTGCATTGCTGGAATCCCAAGGAGGCCGGTGGCGGCCTTGCTCCAAAGCAGCTAGCGGAGGAGCAAAAGGATATGATCGAGCAGTTTCCACCACCGTTACACATTTTGGATCCGCCATTTGCCACGGTGTGTTCTTTCCAATTGTGTAAATAAATAAATTTTTAATTTTAGTGTTTTCGTATGCCTTTTTTTTCTTTTCTAGGATCTTTTGAAAGATCTAATACTCTTCCATCATTGAGGACAATGCTTATTTTAAGTTGGGGGGAGAGTGTTAGAATCTTTAAGGTTGTTAGGATTTTGGTGTAAATTTTTTTTTTAGATACCTCCATTTCGCCATCACCCATTGATCTTCATTGCATATCATATTTGGCCTCCTTGTCCATACGCCGCTTGTTTTATGTAGTCCCTACATGCTTTAATTCCATGCAATTTTTTCGGATTATCATTTTGGTATCAACTTCTCGATGTTTAATTGGCACGTTTCCATTTCTTTTCCAATTTGGATTCAAATGTTAATATACCATGTATGAAGCTATTTTATATGTTGTGATACTCTCTTTTAGATAATTTGGGAAAAGTTTGGTGTAAGTAATTGCATGAGTTGGGATGAATGGTGTAGTTTTTAATTGGATTGGATTTGGCCAATTGTGCATGCTTTGTTTTCCTCTTAGGAGTGGGTGGATGAGTTGCTAATTCATGTTGGAATGAGAAAAAAAGTTAGTATAAGTGAATGTTTCTTTCTAATCAAATCGAGTAGCCGGTGCCCCACGAAACATTGGGGAGGACGCCAAAGATGAGATTTAGGGGATCATTCCATCCCTTTGTCTATATAGCGTTATCGCGTGTAGGCAAAGTGGGCGGTGTTTGTATTTCATAGCGTTATTGCGTGAATGCAAAACATAAACATTCAAAAAAAAATTTACAAAAAAAGAAGAAAAAAGAAGAAAAAAGAAAAAATGAAAATAAATGATTAAAATAAGCAACATGAATGATGCAATCTCATCTCCCACCACTTAGAAGAATTTTTCTTTTGTTTTGGCCATTTTCTTGAAAATTTGAAACTTTGACATCGTGATATTTTCCACTGAATGCGATACGGTGCTTATTCCTTACTTTTCTTGGAATTGGATCGAAGGGAGTGTCATTTGTTATTTATTTTTATACATTTGGTATATTGGCTTTGAAATCAATTGGAAATACCATTTTGTGTTTGCCATGATGATATCGTGAAGTTGGTGCATGTTTTCAATTTTATCCGAATTTATCACAAATTTTGCTAGGGACTAGCAAAAAGCTAGTTGGGGTGTGATTCGGGATATAAATTGCATATTTTACCCCCCATTTCTTGGCATTTTATGTGTATATCATGTTATTTTGGCTTTAATACGGGCGTATTTGTGATATTGTGAAATATTGAAGCCTATTCGTATTTTATACATAAAATGTGGTTTTATGGGCTAATTGTTGCTCCCCGTATTTTTCAGGTACTTCTAGGATTTTTCTGGATTTTCTGGAATTTTTCCAGAATTTTTGGGAGCTTCCAGCTATTTTTAGGGATTTATTTGGGGCAAGAAAGCTATTCTGGGATTTTCAGAAAAAGAAAATAAAAATAATAAAAAAATCCCAGCCCGCGGCCCGCTCAACGAGCGGGCCGCTGTGTATTAAAAAAACAATAAAAAGGAGATTTCTGGGCCAGCCCGCTTGGCCGGCCCAGAGGAAAAGCACAGGCCGTGGGGGGCAACGCGCGTGCCCACCCAGCGGGCGGGCACGTGCGTGGCGCGTGACCGCCCCAAGTGCGGGCGCTGGAGGCGCCCGCGGGTTGGGCGCACTGCGCGCCTGACCCGCAAGCTGTGGGGATGGCTTTAAGGCGGTTTTGCGGGTTTTTTGGGGGAAATTCGACCCGCAAGCCCATTCTTTATGTTTATTGCGGCCTGTTGCTAATTTGGGGGGCTCTCCTTGGTTTTATGTTGTTCTTGCTGTTTTTTCTAGGGCTTGGAGGGGGAGGAGGCCATTGATGATGGAGGAGCTTGGAGGGAGTGCCCAAGAGAGAGGGAAGCTCATTTCTTGAGAGATTGGTGATCTCTTCCCTATCTTTTTGTGTAATTTTTACATTTCTCTTTTGTATTGAACATTGGATGAATTTGTCTATGAATTCCATCTTATTTGATATGATTGAGTAGTGTGATTGGTGTGGGTTATGATTCTTGATGTGGGTTGTTAATCTTTGCCCTAATTGTCTCTTGCTCATTTTGAATGTTAATCTTGGATGTGTAATTAGGGCACAATTTTATTGGCTAAGTCCCGAGAGGGCAATTTGAGAAAATCCATGTTCTTAATTTGATTAGTGCCATGATAATATATCCATGCTTATTGCTAATTGTCGTGTTCATGAAAGCTAAACTTTCCGATTAAGCTTGCCATAGCCGGAGGTCTAATTGAAGTATATGCGGGTAATTTGTGCTTAATTAACACCAACATTAATGAATTCACAACACATGCTTCTCGCCTTGCTACCCTAAATCTTCATTTGGTTCTCTAACCCTAGCCACTTAGGATAGATTCTTTTTAGTTTCACCACGATTTTTCCACTCATCCACCGTTAGTTGAGGTGGTTGTTTTCACGCTTTATTTTTCTTTGTCCATCAAACTTGTGAACGTAGAACGAATTGTCCCTGTGATCCGACCCGGTACTCACCGGTTATTTATATATTGCATTGGCACTCCTACGCTTGGGAGCGGAAGGCGTGCATCCGTGCGTGTCCTTCCGAGTCAACTACCGGGCATATGAGTAAGTATTCTGTTGCAAGAAAATTTGGCTGGAATCATGTGATTTGCCAAAGCCTGCCACCTGTTATTTGTGCTTTGAGTATGATTTCATGGCAGGAATTTTGCAAGGCACCAAGCGATGGAATTCTTTTATGACTCTAAAAATGAAAAAGTGTTAATTATTTCAAGCAAATATTGACATAACAATGGTATTTGATTGTCCAATTTTGGCCGAGATCATCAGATTTGGAATCATAAAATCATATCTGATATCTTGTAAGATAATGTCCACAACCTGATTACTTATCGATCGATCCAGAACAATTAATACAATGTAAGCAATATTTTTCCTCCCAAGCATAACTTAAATATCAATTATACAAAAGAGGATGGTGTCCCCATGTTTCAATGTCACATCGTCACATGGGCGCCACATGTGACAGCTATCTCACGCATAACCCAAAAAATCACACTCCCAAGCCCACTTATTACAAGTTTGTCATTCTATTTTCATCCAAAAAAATCAACACCCCAAGCTCACTTATTTACATGTTTGACCTATGGGATTTTACTCCTAAATCCTCAAGGTTTTTACATTTATCCTTTTACCTCTGACAATATCGACACATGCACTCACACTCCTTACTCCTTTTCGTTTGCATGTTCGCGTGCGTTTTTTTCGCTCCGTGCACATGTTATTTTATCTCCTAGGCATAACTTAAATAGTATTATTTGTTGGCCGATGGATCTAATATCTATAGAAAGTAGAAATAAAATGAGCTAGTCTAGCATTTAATATTTATATCATATAAATGATATAACTAAAGAAAATATGGCTAAATAGAAAATATAGCTAATAATATAGGATGAGAGGGGATCAGCCCATCACATCGCTAATTTAAATGCTTGCCTTTTATGAATTGGGCCGGAGTTATGGCCCGTCTGAATCCAATAGCGGATCCACTAATTAGCCTTGTGGTAGTTCCGCTTAAGGGCATAGATACGCTGAAATGATTAGATAATGGGAGCTGCTTCGTCATGTACCGAATTTCTCGCGTGCACAGCCACTTTATTCTTAAGTTTGCCATTAAATTTTTTTCCTTCTTTACCCTCGTCAAATACATTGTTTGTGCGCGTTGAGTAAAAACCCACCGTCACCGCGGTTTTACTCAGCACACACAACCGTTATCCCCTCTTTAGCGCTCACGAAGATGCCGACGATCGCCGTGAAGACTGAGAATCAAGGTCCACGAAGATGACAGCATACAGGAGAACGAAGATGATTGAAGTCAAAATTCTCAGGCTTCTATTTTGAAGTCGAAATTCTCGTGGATCTTGATGGAATCAGATTCAAAATTGAAGTCAAAATTCTCCGTCTTCATTGACCTTGATTCAAAATTTGACTTCCATCTTCGTCTCCCTGTCTGCTCTTGAATCTGATTCCGTCATCAAAATTGGATCCTTTTATTTTCAGCAAGAATCAAGGTCCACGAGTTAAATGTGGCGAAGGAGTGGGTGGTGGCGTGGGTGAGGCGAGTGGGCGGCGGTATCGTCGTGGGTTTCTATTTGATATCTCGCCATCTAATTGAGCTCATCGACATGGGCGATGGTGTCGTCGTGTGTTTCTATTTGAGATCTCGCCATCTAATCGAGCTCGTCGACATGGGCGATGGTGTCGACGTAGTTGGATATTGCGTCGGGGGAAGAGTTGAGGAGGGGAGTTCACTCGTCAGCGACCTCGACGGCGGAGGCGGGCGGCGACAGGGCCGGTCCTAAATATATTGGGGCCCAGTGCGACTTAAAAATTTGGTCCCTTTAAATATAATTTTTTTAAAAAAATTGAAATACTAAATTTTTTTGGGGAAACTTAGCCAATTGCAATGTTAGGATGCTCATCACTACGCCTGAAATTTTTATTGATATGCTAAAAGATGGTCCAAATAGGGGGACATAAAACCAATACCCCTTAAAATAAAACAAATACATGATTAGCATACGAGAAGTGTACGAGTGGCTTCAGTTAGTCAAGCTTGACACATATATAGTTATTAATATTAATAACTTGTGTTTAACAACAACAAAAGCTTGCCTGACAACGAATTGGAGGAACTGATTCTCGGAGTTGGAGGGGGGACGTCTGCGAGCGCGACTGTGGCGAGAAGTAGTTGTGTTGCGAGTCGATTGATAGAGAAGAAGAAGATGGGGCTGTATATGAGAAGAGCGAAACTGTCGTGGTGTCGTCTTGATTTGCGTTTTGCGGTTACCAAGAAGAAAAGTAACGTCTCTCGGAGAATCGGAACCGTCTCGGAGAATCGGAACCGTCTGCGAAGAGATAACGAACCGACAGAACCGTTTTTTGTATTATTATTAATTTATTAGATACTGTAAATGTACTATATAAATACATTTTAATAAAATGGACACATGGCCTTGGGCCCTGGGCGAATGCCCTGGGTCAGGGCCGAGCATGGAACAATGTCGTTATGGCCGAGATGTTGTGATTTGCTCACCGTGTATAATGGTAGAAATTTGGGAATTACCAATTGTTGTGCGCGAACGAGTAATTTTAAATGGCAGTTTTATAAATATGGGTATTCACAAAAAAATAGACTAACATTTTGAACCGCTTTCAACTTAATATCCTGAACGTTTAAGTCATACACAACAGTATCTTTTTGGTTTTTTTTGTTAAATTATACTCGTTTTGCCCTTGACCTTATTCACAAAAAAATACCCTAACGTTTGAGGTATCTTTCAAAAAAGTACCGAAATCCCACCAATATCCAAATCATACTCCTCGACTGAGGCGGAGGGGGGACGCCGCCCCCCTCCTCATCGACTAAGGCGGAGGGGAGGGGCAGCGCCCCCTCCCCTGGAAGATAAGGGGTGGGGAGGGGGCATGCTGTAATGATCACCTTACCCTTGCAATACTAACAACACACACTAGGGGGTGAATAGTGTAATGACAATAAAATTGTCCAATTAAAATTAAACTTGCAAATGCGGAATTATAAATGCAAGAGGAATTAAAAGGCACAATCAATCCAAACGCAAACACAAAGTTTTACACGGGTTCCCCAAACTTGTGTACGTCCAGCATCACCAATATTCACTATATTCCCACATAGAGAAGCGAATACAAATCTTATAAGGAGTTACCCCACAAAAAGGATTTATGCCCTACACAAGGACCCAACCAATCCTACACGAGGATCAAGACTCCCACACAGAGAATCACTAACTCCCACTGTCACGCCCCGCTTTCCTAAAATGGAGGCGAGACGTGAAAAGGTCCGCACGGGAGTGGAGCTGTGAAGCCCCAAACCCGATAAGCGTCAATAAAACATAAGCAGGTCCCTGTAACCACAAACGGAACAACAATAATAGCACAAGGAGAGACAGAAATAAAATCTTAAATCTCAGAATTTGTCCAATATTAAAATTAAGTTCCACATCCAGAAAAGCCACCAGGCTAAAAGAAAGAGTCTAAAGGCCCAGAACAAGGCCAACAAAAGGGACAACATAACAAAGTATAGGTGCTACGCACCGACAACAAAACAGTCTAAAACAAAAGGGAAAGCTCAACGAAGACACTAGGACTGGTCCCCAGTGTCCACGTACTCCTCGCCAAACACAGGCTCGGGCTCGACGTCAGCAAACACCTCGTCCTCAACAATGAACTCAGGCTCAGGATCTAACATGTGTCACCCAAAAGAGTAAAGGGGCACATATCAGCAAGTCTAAAAGACTTGGGCAAGGAAACTGAAAGTAAGGCAAACTAACAACCTAGCAGTTATAGTATGCATGACATGACAGTTATGGTATGAGTGCACAAGTAAGACATGGTGAAACAATAAGTACAAGAGAACAATTTATCAGGGCATGTCAAGAGTAGCCAAGCTACCAACAATCTCAATCTTTTCACTAGTCACGTTTCACGTAGTTTGTAGATGTTTACGCCTTACAGCTGAACTGTTGGACATTCACACTGATTGGCTGCTTAACACTACCCCAGAACCCAGAGTTTACGCCTTACAACTGCAGTTGCTGATCGGGCAGACTCCCAGTTGAATGGCCGCTTAACTCTTACCCCAATACCCACGTGTGAACGAGCCAGGGTCCCTGTACACGAGCTCAGTAAATGAGCCAGGGTTGCCCCGCATAAGAGCTCGTTTCCTGGATCACAAACCAGGGGTGTATTTCATTTGGCATAGGGGTGCACCTAGCCTCAATCATTTCACAAGGTGTAGCGGAGCTACGCAATCACGGGAACACTTAAAGAATGCAATGACATGACAATAAATTTGCGTACCGTTAATGGAAATTAAACATGACATGGTAGTTGTGCAACATGATAAATGTCGGTTCTAGCTTCGTTGTCAAGCTAGTTCCTAAAATTGCGCCTTGGCGAGTATCATTTCGTCGTCTAGTCTCTTTTACGCCTACAACAAGCAAATGGCCTAAGACATGGCCCAAAACCCTAAGTGGCAAGTTTCACTTGCCTAGCACCGAGGATGACGATCAACGAGGCCGTAACACAAATGCTAACTACGGCGATGAGATCGCTGCCATGGCAAAACAACATTAGAACAACATCCAACCTAGTTTTATTAGGGTTTCACAAAAACACAATGGGTTATGAGGATATTAAAAGATCGAGTTATTACCGTATCGGAAGCGGAAGAACGATGCCGAGCAAGCTCGGCAACGGAAGAAACGATCCGGGGAACCTAGGGTTCAGATCTGGAATGGATGGGGAAAATCTGAAGAAATGGGGTTTTGGGGATTTTTGGGGGTTTTCTGGCGACCTAGAGGTGGTGGCCGGCCAAAATGGCGAGGGGGAGAGGCTCTTGATGAAGGAGGAAGGCTAGGGTTAGATGGAGGATGATTTGGGGAAGAAGGAGGCTCAGGAGAAATGAATGAAGAAAGAAAAACATTTGGGGGGTTTAAATAGGCACAGCCGGCGGCTGCCCAAAAATTAGGGTTTCTGGGGTCATTAGTCGGTCAAAAAATAGTGGCTGACCGACTAGTTTAACAACTAGTCGGTCGGTCGATTAACTGTGACCGACTAACACCAAACAGCGAAAGTAGGGAAAAATCTGGGTAATGAATTAGTCAGTCTGTGAAGGCCAGTCGACCGACTAGTTTGCAACTTAGTCGATCGGTGAGTGTTCATGGACCGACTAACGATAAACAGTAACTTAGGTGAAATTTACTGACAGAAACTAGTCGGTCTGAGAGCAAGTTCTGACCGACTAGTTGCGCATCTAGTCGGTCTGAGAGCAAGTTCTGACCGACTAGTTGCGCATCCAAGCTGATGGTCACTGCATTCAACTCCCGATAGTCCACGCACATGCGACGCGAACCATCCTTCTTCTTAACCAGCAACACCGGTGCTCCCCACGGAGACACACTAGGATTAATATAGCCCTTCTGCAACAGCTCATCCAACTGCTTCCGCAACTCTTCCAATTCTGCAGGTGCCATACGATACGGCGCCTTCGAAATCGGCTGCGCACCTGGAACAAGATCAATAGAAAATTCCAAAGCCAGATCAGGCGGCAAACCAGACATCTCCTCGGGGAAGACGTCGCCAAAATCTCGCACCACAGCTGGCCACTCCATCTCCATCTGCATAGCCACAGCCTCCACCGGCCCGGCCCGAAATCTGACAGGACCAAGCGAACTGCTACCACGACTGAACTCAAATATTGGAAGTCCGGGAATCTCGAACACCACCTTCTTCCTCCGACAGTCAATCGTAGCATAGAAGCTCACAAGCCAATCCATCCCAAGGACCGCATCGTAATTGATGATGTCGTGGACAATGAAATCAGCACAAAGCTCACGTCCACAAACCACCAACGGGCAAGAATTGCACCCACGATGCACCGAGACTACATCGTTCCCTGTGACGATATTCCAACTCTTAGGAAGAGAGGACGTCGACAAGGAATGCTTCTCCACGAAGCTCCGGGCCAAAATGCACATCGATGCACCAGAGTCAAAGAGGACTCGTGCAGGAAACGTGCAAACCAAAACCACACCTAACAAGCAATTAACAATCAAATCCTAGTCTAGCAACCAATCATGAGCAAGCAACCAATATAATCAAAAATCAAACTAACTAAGGAAGATAAATAGCTAGAATGAGCGTTACCTGCAATAACCTCATCCATGGCCATGCTCTCCTCCTCAGTCATCAGAAAGGCCTGCCCTCTCGGCGGAACAGCCTGCCGAAAGGCCTGTCTCTGTGGAACAAGAGGCGCTCCACGTCCAACGGGCACAGGAGCTCGCTGCTGTAAAGGCTGTGCTGCAATAGGAGCCCGCCAAGGCTGTCTCGACTTCGGACACTCCCGGATGGTGTGGGCAGGATCTCCGCAGACAATGCACTATCCTAGAAACCTCCTACACCGATCCCTGAGGTGTCCAGTCTTGCCACAGAAATGGCAAGTCTTCAGGATAGGCCCTCCTGGCCTCTTGAACTGCACCGGATGATTAGGCTTGAAACCAGGCCTAACCACCGCCCTGGCCTGCTCCATAGGCCTCTTCCCAGCTGCGGAAACATGTCCCTTCCTCTGATTCAAATTCAACTCTTGCCGCCTCGCAGCAACCAGAACCTTCTGATATGACTCCAGGTCAGAAGAGGTCACAAAGCTCTGAAGCTCCAAGGCAAGTCCCTGAAGAAATCGCTGAGCTTTCTCATCGGCATCCTGCACCATCTTAGGTGCAAACCGACTGAGCCTCGTGAACTCCTGGTGGTACTGATCCACCGACAAGCTCCCCTGCTTCAGATCTATAAAGCGCTGCAGCATCACCTGCCGAGCAGCCTTCGGGAAGAACTCTCCATCGAATCTGGACTTGAAGGTAGCCCAGACGATCGGCTCAACCAGCATCTTCTCTTCAGCATCCCACCAATTCCTGGCGTTGTCCTTCAGCTGCCTCTTAGCCAGATCAACCCATCCAGCCGGGTTAATCTTCGCCATTGCCAAGTTATCCTCAATGTTCCTTATCCACTCGTCGGCAGCCAGAGGACCCTCAGAACCATCAAAATATGCGGGACCCAGCTCCCGAAATTGCTTCGCTCCCGGCTCAGAGAGAGGGGCATCCGGAAGAGCCCGGGCAGCTCGAGCAAGTGGAGCATTCTGGACTTGCAGAAGCACGCCCTGCTGCACTTGCATCATCTGGATCATCATCCGCATCATCTCACCGCTGGTGGGTTCCCGCTCAGGCTCCTCATCATGAGGGGGCGCACCACTACCTCCACCACGGGTGAATCACCTTCCTGCCATCTAGTGACACAGAAAACGAAGCAGATTAGACTCATAGCTTATGACTCGGATATCGAATTCATTTGTTGGACAATCTAATATTATTATTGTTATCCCTGATAATTGCAGTTACAGAGAGACCTGCATGGGCCACCACTAAAACATGTCACGCCCCCGCTTCCCTAAAATGGAGGCGAGACGTGAGAAGGTCCGCACGAGAGAGGAGCTGTGAAGCCCCAAACCCGATAAGCGTCAATTTAGTATAAGCAGGTCCCTGTAATCGCAAAAGAAACAACAACAACAATAATAAAGAGGCGGATATGAAATACCAATCCCAAAGTTTGTCCACAAAATATTCAACATCACAGAAAAGCCACCAGGCTAACAGAAAAGGGTCTAAAGGCCCAGAACAAGGCCAACAAAAGCAACGACATAACAAAGTATAGGTGCTACGCACCGATAACACATCAACTGTCTAAACAAAAGTAAAACACAACGAAGACACTAGGACTGGTCCCCAGTATCAACGTAGTCCTCGATCAAAGCGGGCCCTGACTCAGCGTCAGCGAACACCACGTCCCCAGCAAGTAACTCAGGCTCGGGCTCTAACATGTGTCACCCAAAAGAGAAAAGGGGCACATGTCAGCAAGTCGAAAGACTTGTGCAAGGAAACGGAAATAATGGTAAACTAGCAACCTAGCAGTTAAAATATGGTGCATGGCAAGTAAAGTACGGTGGTAACAAGTAAAGTAAAGGAGAGTACAAGTGGCAAGAGGTTGTAGTAACATGTAATGTCAAGTAACAAGTACAAGTACAAGGGATCACTCAACGAGTGCCCTTTGCCCGCAGGCTGGGTTCAAGTTATCAAGTACAAGGGGTCACTCAACGAGTGCCCTATTGCCCGCAGGCTGTGTTGAGCTCGTCTTTTGGAGCACGAGCCAGAAAGTGCAGTGGCATAGGATTGTGCCCACGCAAGGTGGGGGCCTAGCCGGAACGATAGTACAAGTATGTAGCAAAGCTACGCAATCACGATGAGTATTCAAGCATGCAATGACATGAGCAGTTAATACGCGTACCGTTAATTGTATTTAAACGTGACAGGCAAAATGCAATGACATGAACAGATATTCGCGTACCGTTTATTTAAATTAAACATGACAGGCAAAATGCATTAGCAGTTAAGGATGCATGGATGACATGAATATTTAATACGCGTACCGTTAAGGGAAAATAAACGTGACATACAAGCATGATGAGGGTGACGGACCAAGCTTCGTTGTCAAGCTAGGTCAATGGCGTCTAAAAGGCTATCCTTTCACCGTCTAGTCTCTTTTATGCTAAAGCAAGGTAAATGGCCTAAGACATGGCCCAAATCAAGAGATGCAAGTTTCACATGCCTGATACCGGGATTGACGAGCAATGAAGATCGTCACACAAGCTAACTACGGAATGATCCACTGTTATGGCAAAACAATTATTAGCACAATGATTCTAAATAGGTTTCTTATTAGAACCCTAATCATCTAACCATCCATTTTATTAGGGTTTCACAATGTCAATGTGGGTTATGCTAAAATTAAAGGAATCGAGTATTACCGCGTAGGGAACGGAAGAATAATGCCGAGCAACCACGGCGACGGAAGAAACGCTCCGGGGAACCTAGGGTTCAGATCTGGAAATGATTGGAGAAGTTTGGAGAGATAGGGTTTTGGGGGATTTTTGGGGGTTTGATGGAGATTTGGGGAAGATGAGAGGTGGAATGAGTGGAGGGAGGGTTTGGATGATGGAGGATGAGCTTGGATGAAGGAAATAGGGTTTGAGGGAGATGGGGGCTCAAAGGGGGGAGAAATTAGGGTTTTAGGTCGTGAGGGAGGAGAAGAAAACGTTTGGAGGGGTATTTATAGAGTTTGGTGGCGGCTAGGGCAAAACTAGGGTTTACAGCACTGCTTAGTCGGTCAAGGAACAACTGTTGACCGACTAGTTCGAGAACTAGTCGGTCGGTTGACCAACGCAGACCGACTAAGTGTAAACAGTAACTCCATTCGAAAACCTGAACTAGGAGTTAGTCGGTCAAAGAACAACTACTGACCGACTAGTTTGACATCTAGTCGGTCGATGAACGTTCTTAGACCGACTAAGAGTGAACAGTACTGATACTAAAATTTAGATGATGAGTTAGTCGGTTAAAGAAGCATTGCTGACAGACTAGTTTGCAACCTAGTCGGTCAACCAACGTTCTTAGACCGACTAACGATAAACAGTAGCTCCTGAGAAATTTAGAAAGCAAACTAGTCGGTCCAAGAAGGATTGCCGACCGACTGGATCGTCATCTAGTCGGTCGGTGCCCCTTCTTATACCGGCTAATGAGCACAAAAAGTTCCGATACGGAGCGCGGGGCCCCGAGATCGATTCCTAAGACTCCTAGGCTTGATCTAATAGTAAGATACGACCGTTATGAAGTCCGTCACGAATGACATACTTCGAAATCGACAATCCTAAGGAAGAAACGAGAAAATACGACGAATCGATCGAAAATGAGAGCTACGGAGAAGAAAACCACACAAGAGGAGAAAATCCACCAAAACATATATTATATTATAATAAATCCAGATACATGAAAAGCAGTCGTTACAATAATAATCCAAATACATGAAAACCAGTCGTTACACCCACTCATAGAATTAGGGTTAGCCCTACACTAGGACACTAGAAGTCCCACAAAGACAGTTAATTCCCACAAAGAGAATTCCTTAGTCCCACAAAGAGACAACCTCCTACAAAGAGAGAAACTCCCACAAAGAGAGATAGACTAATTCCCACAAAGAGAATTAGTGTTACAAATTACACCAAGTAAAGTAAATACTCTTACCTATGCCTTGAGATGCTTACTCATGAATGGATGCAAGGCATGGAAGAGGATCTCCAAGTGTTGTGATATGCTTGAGAGCACTTGGATGATTTCCCTTGAGCTGGACTTCAATGCATGAAGATAGATGAATGCTCAATAGAGGTATGATGGAGTTTGAGAGTTGCTTATAGATCTCTTGAAATATTCAAATGTATCAAGAAGAATCAAGTGTTGTCAAGAGTTATCAAGAGATGGCAGCACACTCATATATATAGGAACCCCATATCAAACCACAAAACCCAAGGAAACAGCCAAAGAAAGAATTCTGCAACGGCTAGAAACTGGGTGAAAACGACAGGAACAGTCGACTGATGATCAAAAGACAGTCGACTGATCAACGGCTAGAAAATACCCAACGGCTATAATCTGAGCCAGGACAGTCGACTGGTGAAGACAATACAGTCGACTGACAAACAGGACATGCACATGTTAATCCTTCAGCAGGCGACTGTTGCAGAGGATGGATCGAAACAGAGAGCTGCACTCTTTCTCCAGAAACCATACATGCGACTGATGTTAATATTATAGTCCATTGTCTATTAGTCAGGCGACTGTACATTCTTCATCAGTCGTCTACTGTAAAATATGGAGAGAAGACAGAGAGATGTAGAGATTGCACATACACTAGACAGTCGACTATTAGCCAATTCCCAGGCGATTGTAAATAAACAGGCGACTGTAAACTGATCAACAGACTACTGTGCGTAAAGCTCAAGTTTGAGTCAATTGAAATGTTGACTTGAGCTGTGCAAATCAGGCAACTGTAGAAGGATCTACAGGCAACTGGAAATCACCCAGTCGACTGTGTTTCCCTCATCAGGCGACCTATGGAAAGCCAGAGTCTCCAAATGATTCTTTGGTCTAGATGAACCTGTAGGGTTGGATTCTATGATAATCCTAGGGCTCACTAAGATGGTAAAATGCATGTGCATGATAAGTAAACCATCTAACAAGGCATTACAATAACCTAGACTCAAAAGAGAGAGAAAGCAATAAAGTAAATATTACATGGATTACAATGCTTCTCAAAGTGTCTAAGTCTTCAATCTTGATGCCTTGATGCTCTCCACCATCTCCAAGCTTTGGCAATCCTTGAGTCCAAACTTTCTTCTCTACTTGATGTCCATCCTTACACCAATTGATTAGTATCCAAGAAAGATATTTTAGGAATTAAACTGAGAGACTAAAACATGAGATTCATTAGCAACAACATAATGTTATGATCATCATCAAAATAAGATTGGTATGAAACACCAATATTTAACAATCTGCCCCGTTTTGATGATGACACACATTATGTTAATAATAAAGAATTAAAGCACAAAGCTTGTCACGCCACGCTTCCCTAAAATGGAGGCGAGACGTGAGAAGGTCCGCACAAGCGTGGAGCTGTGAAGCTACACGCCTGATAAATGACAGTAAAACAAGTGCAGGTCCATATAACCACGAGCAGAACAATATAATAACACAAGGAGATACAGAAATAAAATCCCAAATCTCAGCAATGTCCAAACATTAAAATTAAGTTCAACATCCAGAAAAGCCACCAGGCTAAACAGAAAGAGTCTAAAGGCCCAGAAAAAGGCCAACAAAGACAAAGATAAACAGAGTATTGGTGCTACGCACCGACAACAAAAAAAACAGTCTAAACAACAACACAAACAGTCTCTATTACTGATCGCCCGTGTCCTCGTACTCCTCAACGAACACAGGCTCTGACTCAGCGTCAGCAAACACCACGTCCTCCGCAGCACTCTCAGGCTCGGGATCTAACATGTGTCACCCAAAAGAGTAAAGGGGCACATGTCAGCAAGTCTAACAAGACTTGAGCAAGGAAACGAAAGTGAAGGCAAACTAGCAACCTAACAGTTCTAGTATGATGCATAACATGGCAAGTATAGTATGGAAGTGACAAGTAAAGGGAAGTACAAGTGGCAAGTAGCAAGTATGGCATGGATAACAAGTTTTACAAGTAAAAACACGGACAAGTACAAGTCAAGTGAATCACATCAAGTGGACACGTCAAGTAAACACGTCAAGTAAACACGTCAAGTAAACAAGTTGTGCACAGAGATTTCGTCTGCTGGCTAGAGTGGCTGATCGGGCCAACTCGTAAACTCAGGTGACCGCTTATCCCTACCCCTCCACGTGTATCGAGCCAGGGCATTACCCACGAACACAGAATGCTCGCTTCTGGATCACGAGCCAGGAAGTGTATATGGCATAGGGTTGTGCCCGCTAAAAAGCAGGTGCCTAGCCTGGCCTAGGGTTATGCCTGCAACGCATGTGCCTAGCCGGAAACAAGTAGATCGGGCATTGGCTATCGACCAACACACGTGGCCCGCTTCTGGAACACGAGCCAGGAAACATGATCGCTCCGGGATGTGACCCAAAGAACGGTTGTAGTTTTACCGCAAGTGCACGGTGTAGCAGCGAGCGGGATATCGAACACAGGGAGGACGAATGACCGTGCTTGTTCCAATCAACCTGGCTATTTAAGAGAGAAATTTGCCTTTGGCGATCCTGTCACAATCGTCAGACAAAAATGCGGAAGTATCAAATCAAATAAAGAACGTCTAGGGAATGGGGAATCCCCGCTACTCACCGTATTTCATAAATGCGGTTTATCGGTATCAAAATTGCTTGAATGATAATTTGGATGAACTAGTTGCAACTGAATGTAGAACCAAGCTCACACTCTCGCGCTGTTGCCGGTCTATAGCTATCCTAGGTTTGGGTCCAATCTCTTGCAAACCCTAGCCTAGGGAAGCTAGCATTAGGATCAACATCATCGTCCAATCGCGCACCGAGCCCAATCTCTTGCAAACTCGGTCCACGACCTAGATTGGGATAGTTCCTACCCGTCCAATCTCTTGCAAACGAGTATCGGCATGGAATTGCAACCGGAAATCCTAGTATCGGTCCAATCTCTTGCAAACCGATACTTCGAAAATCCGATTCCAACCCAATTCGGATTTCTAGGGTTTCCTATCAAATTGGGATCCAATCTCTTGCAAATCCCAATTGATATGAATACCTAGCCATCCGTAGTAAATTGATCCCAATCTAATCCCTAATAATAATTCTAGCACAATTTCTACCAATTCATCACAAATATGGAAATAGGCTTGTAGGGTTCATCCCCACGCCCCCATGACGTGGAGACTACTCACAAATCATAGCAAGATCACAAAAATAATCGTTGAAATAAGCAATAGAATTCATCACAATATTGAGATAAGCAATAAAAATAGAATTTTTAAGGAAAAGAGATGCAAACCAATGGAGTTCTTCAATTAATCCAACAAAATTCCAATCTTTGTCTCCTTTCCAATCACAAGAATAAAGCTAAAAACTAATCTAAAAAGCTGCAAAAAATCTAAGAGGGAGAGGCTCAAAACTAGGGTAAAAACAGGGCTTAAATAGCCCTCAAAATCGTCCAAAAATCGTGACCAAAATACCCCTGCACAGCCTGTTTTCCGCAGTTTTCGCTACAGGCAGCGCATCGCACTCGGCCGAGTGACAAAAGTCGCTCGGCCGAGTGAAAACCCTGCAATTTTCCAGTAAGTCGGGGCTTTCAGGGGTCTTCACTTCGGAGGCGGCTCGGCCGAGTGAGTTGTCGTCACTCGGCCGATGACTTCATTGTACTCGGGCGGACGGGATTCTCCACTCGGCCGAGTGGGTCTTCTGAAGTTCAGGCAGCCGAAAAATAGTAACTTCGATGTTTTGGAAGGGCTTCGTCTGGGCGCCACTCGGGCGGACGTGATGTCGTCACTCGGCCGATGTGGTCTTCGGTGCTCGACCGAGTGCACAGGTAAATCGTGTCTGATCTGGTCGGCCGAGCAGTGTCTCGCTGGTCGGCCGAGTGGCTCCTCCACTCGGCCGAGTGAGACACAAAAAATGCCCAATCTGCTTATTTTGGCCTCCTCGTCGCTCCTGCGACGTCCATTCTTCTTCCGCTCCTCTCCAACAACAAAATACCCCTCGGGGAGGTCGTTGGTGACCGTCTAGAGTAAGCGCATCTCGGGATCACTCCAAATCGTGCCAAATCACCTGAAATGCGACAAAAACAACAAATCGTGAAAAGCATCGCAATATCGTCGATATATCGTGAAAAACATGATTTGGGCGATCTAAATGGCATGCAAACATGCGGAAAAAAGGTGTAAAATAAGGAGTGATCAAAACACAAGTATTGTAGCGTGTGCTATGAATGCGACATTCAACATGGATAGCATGGATGACATGGCGAGTTATAATGCAATGCGTACAGTTATAGTATTAAAACGTGACAGATAAGATGCAAACAATTAAGGAAGTCGGATCTAGCCCCGTTGTCAAGCTAGATCCTGAAATTGCGCCTCGGCGGGTATCATTTCATCGCCTAGTCTCTTTTACGCCTACAACAAGATAATGGCCTAAAACATGGCCTAAATCACTAGTGGCAAGTTTCACTTGCCTAATACCGACGATGACGATCGACGGTAAAACGTCACACAACTCTATTCTACGGAATGGAATCGCTGCCATGACAAAACAACATTAGAACA
Source organism: Scilla litardierei (assembly GCA_030789695.1). Taxonomy (NCBI): domain Eukaryota; kingdom Viridiplantae; phylum Streptophyta; class Magnoliopsida; order Asparagales; family Asparagaceae; genus Scilla; species Scilla litardierei. Next base: position 31,761,069 of record CM061134.1, read on the forward strand.
ATATCCAACCTAGTTTTATTAGGGTTTATCAAAAATCACAAAACGGGTTATGAGAATATTAAAGGATCGATTCACTACCGTATTGGAGCGGGAGAACGATACCGAGCAAGCACGGCAACGGAAGAACGATCCGGGAAACTATGGCTCAGATCTGGAAATGGGGAGAAAATCTTGAGAAATGGGATTTTGTGGGGTTTTGGGGGTTGGAGGTGGCCTAAGGCATGGTGGCCGGCCTAAATGGAGAGGGAGAGGGGCTCATGTGGAAGGAGGAATGGCTAGAGGAAGGTTGGGGGAGATCAGAGGTCAAGGGGGAAAGAAAATGGCCAAGAGAAGAGAAAGAAAGAAAAGAAACGAAGGGGGGTTTAAATAGGAAACAAGCCGGCGGCTGGGCAAACCCTAGGTTTACGACAGTAGTTAGTCGGTCAAAGAAGAGTTGTTGACCGACTAGTTTAACAACTATTCGGTCGGTCGACTAACTGTGACCGACTAACACCAAACAGTAACTCAGGTCGTCAAAATGGTCAATGAATTAGTCGGTTAAAGAACAATGGCTGGCCGACTAGTTTGCAACCTAGTCGGTCGGTGGTTGTTCTTGGACCGACTAACGATAAACAGTAACTTAGGTAAAATTAATCAAAGGAACTAGTCGGTCTGAGAGCAAGTTCTGACCGACTAGTTTCACATCTAGTCGGTCGGTGGTTGTTCTTAGACCGACTAAGAGTAAACAGTAACCTCTGGATTATTGATTCAATGAACTAGTCGGTTTGAGAAGAGTTGCCGACCGACTAGATCTCAATCTAGTCGGTTGGTTCCCCTTCTTGAACCAACTAAAGTGCACGAAAAGTGCCGAATTGAAGCGCGAAGCTTCGGGAAGATTTCTACGGCTTCTAAGATCATCCTATCTCTAAGATATGAGCGATTTGAAGTTCGTCATGAGTGACTTACTCCAAGATCAACGATTCTAAGGAATAAGCTAGAAAATCACAACGAAACGAATGAAAACGAAAGCTACGGAGACGGAAACCACACATAAGGAGAAAATCCCCCAAAACATATATATAATATAGATAATCCAAATACATGAAAAACCAGTCGTTACAAAGCTAATGATCTCCACCTTCTTATATGCACCAAATAACCAATGAGCTACACAAAGTTAAATACTCATAATACCAATAACAAATCATGGTGGCATATAATAGGTATGGATTACATAAACCAATTGCAAAGGATAAAAACATGCAAACATGAATGGTTTATCTAATCCCATATATCTCTCCCCATAGAGATATCTCTCCCCATATGCATATGTATATATCTCTCCCCCTATATGAATATGATTACATAATGCATATATCTCTCCCCCTTGACATCGTCAAAAAGGTGGACATCAAATATATCCCCATTTGTCATCTTAACTGAGATGTGACAATATGCAAGAACGAAAGAGATGTATGATACCAAATTGAAAATTTTAGCGGGTATCAATTCACTATCACATGCTCCCCCTAGATCATAGAAATGGTCAACTTTTGACTTCTAGGATCTAATACCAATTGAGATGTAAAGATAAAACAATCTCTAACAATTGAGGTAATACAATTGTAGACAATGAATCTTTGAAGAATAAACCCCTTTACCAATTGATATACAAATATTGGAGCCATGGGCCCAAAAGTATATCAAAGCAATAGATATGGAAAAATCAAGCGTCAATGATACACAGAGATATTGCCAACATAAATAACATGAAACAATTTGGCAATAAACAAGAGGTTTGGTTTGAGACCCAAAATAACCAATTGAAAATTATGATCTCAAACAACCCCGAAAAGAGAGTTAAAATATGTCTTAAAATAATTTTAACATATAACATATTAACTCCCCCATTGACATACGCATGGATCAAAAAGTTCATGCATGTCAATAAATCCCAAGGTCCCCATTTTTATGAAACAAAATAAGTTTGAAAATATTTTCAAAATCATGAAACACACGCAATCAATGGGTATGCTTAAAATAAACATTGAAGCACAATACCCATGCAATATGCATATGTGTGAGGAACCTAAACATTAGGTAACCAAACCCTAGAGGATTTTGATTTCCTAACGTAATCACACGAGGTGATCACATCCCTAACTAGAGAGTTGATGTAACTATCTCTCTCTTGCACACTAACCTTAGTAGGAATCTATAATCTCAAGGATTTTCTGGGCAAGGGTTTTGCCTTTGCAAGAGGGATGGGTGTGGCATGCTTAGGTGTAGAAACTAAATAGTTGGCATGCAAAGAATGAGGATTTTGCTTCTTAGCAAAAAATGAAAGATTTTCATTCTTCCTCATTACCCCGTGACCTACATGCTTCTTGTTGGTGTTCTTGTTGTACAAGAAAGTATGGTGATTCTTCTTAGGTGCTTTAGCAAAATTTCTTGTATTTGCACCATAAGAGGAATTAAAGGTAGGTTTGGAAACCACATTTTGAATATAACCCAAACCTCCTCTATGATTTTCCGGATGTTGTTTTTCCAACAAATCGTGGAGTGAATCCCTAGAATACACAAAGCTTATGAGCTTACAGGATTCCTCTTCACATTTCAACGTAAGTTGTTGAATGTGAGCATCTAAGCTAAGGTTTTGAGCAACAAGTTTTTCATTTGAAAGGCTCAATTCCTTAACTTGAGAGAGAAGTGTCTCTCTCTCACTAGTGTCATAAACATGCATTTCATCATGAAAATTTACACTAGACGATTCTAACTCATGCACCCTACTCATAGCACTATCAAGTTTAGCTTCCATTTTATCATATGAGTCGATGCACTCACTTGCCAAGTTGGAGGCCACATTTAAGCGGTATTCGAGTTCCTCGTAGGATAACTTTTCCTCCTCAACTTCCTCATCACTATCTTCTCTAGATTCCTCATCGCTTTCCTCCTCGCTAGAGCTAGACGAAGACTTTTCCCCATTAGCCATGAAGCAACATTCTTCTTTGGAGTTGAGCCACGCCACAATCTCTTCATTGCTCGAGTTAGAGGAAGTTGATGAAGACTCATCAAAGGCAACAAAACACCTGTGATCGTCCTCATTGTCATCCTCTTCTTCATCATTAGATGTGTCCCCATCGGAATCATCAAATGTGCCAATAAGTCCCTTCTTTTGGTTCTTGACCATGGACTTGGCTTTCTAATGTTTCTTCCCTTTACCCTTATATGTATCTATGGTGGGTTTGGAAGGGCATTCGGTAGCCACATGACCTTTTCCGCTGCAGTTGAAACAAACCAACTTGTTAGATTGAGAGACAAACTTTGACGAAGATATACATTGATTGTCCTTGAGGAATGCCTTGAAATTCTTGAATTGCTTGGCAAGCTCGATGTAGTCATCGTCGCAAAGATCTTCTTCATCTTCACTTGGAGATTCTTGTTGGAACTTCTTTTTCCACTTGAAAGACTCCTTCTCAACGTGAAGAGCAACGCCCTTTTTCTTCTCGGTCTTGGTTTGCAGAACCTCTTCCTTATGTTGAAGCAGCACTTCATTGGAAATCTACAAAGTATGCCAAATACTGTTGGCCGATTTGCACATGGAGATGCGTTCGAACTCATCTGGAGTGAGGGCACAATGGAGTACACACATAGCCCTAGCATTGATTCTGATCAAATCCTTCTCCGCTTTAGTTCGAGAGGCTGCTGGTGAAGTATGCTCCTCAAAAGGCGAGTCTATAATGTCCCAAAGGTCGTGACCCTTCAAATAGACCATCATTCTGATCTTCCAACTAGGGTAGTTGGTTCTGTTGAAGAGCGGGGGTTGAACGGTTGAGTGACCTTCTTCATAACACGCGGAAGTAGCGTTGAATGTCATTGTTGCAGTATGCTATAACCTCGCTCTGATACCAATTGTAAGGATCGCCTTACCCTTGCAATACTAACAACACACACTAGAGGCAGGGTGAATAGTGTAATGGCAATAAAATTGTCCAATTAAAATTAAACTTGCAAATGCGGAATTTTAAATGCAAGAGGAATTAAAAAGGCACAATCAATCCAAACGCAAACACAAAGTTTTACCATGGTTCCTCAAACTTGGGTACGTCCAGCCTCACCAATATTCACTATATTCCCACACAGAGAAATGAATACAAAACTCACAATGAGATACCCCACAAAGAGGATTTATGCCCTACACAAGGACCCAACCAATCCTACACGAGGATCAAGACTCCCACACAGAGAATCACTAACTCCCACTCAGAGAATTAGGGTTAGTCCTATACTATGACACTAGAACTCCCACAAAGACAGTTAATTCCCACAAAGAGAATTCCTTAGTTCCACAAAGAGACAACCTCCTACAAAGAGAGAAACTCCCACAAAGAGAGATAGACTAATTCCCACAAAGAGAATTAGTGTTACAAATTACACCAAGTAAAGTAAATACTCTTACCTATGCCTTGAGATGCTTACTCATGAATGGATGTAAGGCATGGAAGAGGATCTCCAAGTGTTGTGATATGCTTGAGAGCACTTGGATGATTTCCCTTGAGCTGGACTTCAATGCATGAAGATAGATGAATGCTCAATAGAGGTATGATGGAGTTTGAGAGTTGCTTATAGATCTCTTGAAATATTCAAATGTATCAAGAAGAATCAAGTGTTGTCAAGAGTTATCAAGAGATGGCAGCACACTCATATATATAGGAACCCCATATCAAACCACAAAACCCAAGGAAACAGCCAAAGAAAGAATTCTGCAACGGCTAGAAACTGGGTGAAAACGACAGGAACAGTCGACTGATGATCAAAAGACAGTCGACTGATCAACGGCTAGAAAATACCCAACGGCTATAATCTGAGCCAGGACAGTCGACTGGTGAAGACAATACAGTCGACTGACAAACAGGACATGCACATGTTAATCCTTCAGCAGGCGACTGTTGCAAAGGATGGATCGAAATAGAGAGCTGCACTCTTTCTCCAGAAACCATACATGTGACTGATGTTAATATTACAGTCCACTGTCTATTAGTCAGGCGACTGTACATTCTTCATCAGTCGTCTACTGTAAAATATGGAGAGAAGACAGAGAGATGCAGAGATTGCACATACACTAGACAGGCGACTATTAGCCAATTCCCAGGCGATTGTAAATAAACAGGCGACTGTAAACTGATCAACAAACTACTGTGTGTAAAGCTCAAGTTTGAGTCAATCGAAATGTTGACTTGAGCTGTGCAAATCAGGCGACTGTAGAAGGATCTACAGGCAACTGGAAATCACCCAGTCGACTGTGTTTCCCTCATCAGGCGACTGATGGAAAGTCATAGACTCCAAATGAGTCTTTGGTTTAGATGAACCTATAGGGTTGGATCTATGATAATCCTAGGGCTCACTAAGATGGTAAAATGCATGTGTATGATAAGTAAACCATCTAACAAGGTATTACAATAACCTAGACTCAAAAGAGAGAGAAGGCAATAAAGTAAATATTACATGGATTACAATGCTTCTCAAAGAGTCTAAGTCTTCAATCTTGATGCCTTGATGCTCCCCACCATCTCCAAGCTTTGGCAATCCTTGAGTCCAAACTTTGGCCCTTCTCCACTTGATGTCCATCCTTACACCAAGTGATTAGTC
>CM061134.1:31767196-31797147 GCA_030789695.1 Scilla litardierei
CAGTTTAAGAGGCCGGGAGGGTCTATTCCGAAGTTTTGCCATTTCTGCGGCAAGCCTGGCCACGTCAAGGATCAGTGTCGGAAGTTTCTGGGCCAGTGTCTGGTTTGTGGTGATGCTTCTCATGTCGCGAAGGATTGTCGGCATGCGGATCCGCTGCGGAGGGCTTCTGTTGCAGCTCAGCCGTTGCAGCAGCGAGCGTCTGTTCCTGCTGGTCGTGGAGCGTCTCTTGTTCCGCAGAGGCAGGCTTTTCGGCAGGCTGTTCCGCCGAGGAGGCAGGCTTTTCTGATGACCGCTGCGGAGAGCGAGGCTGTGGATGAGGTTATCGCAGGTAATCCTCAATCTAGCTGTTACTTTCCTAGCCGGTTTTGATTTTTAGATTATGTTGTTTGCTTGAACATGGTTGTTTGCTAGACTAGGGTTTGATTGTTAATTGCTTGTTAGGTGTGGTTTTGGTTTGCACATTTCCTGCACGAGTCCTCTTTGACTCTGGTGCATCGATGTGCATTATTTCTCGGAGCTTCGTGGAGAGGCATTCCTTGTCGACGTCCCCTCTTCCCAAGAGTTGGAATATCGTTACAGGGAATGGTGTGGTCTCGGTGCATCGTGGTTGCAATTCTTGCTCTTTGGTGGTCTGTGGACATGAGCTTTTCGCTGATTTCATTGTCCACGACATCATCAACTATGATGCAGTTCTCGGGATGGACTGGCTTGCGAGCTTCTATGCTACGATCGACTGTCGGAGAAAGAAGGTGGTGTTCGAGATTCCTGGACATCCAGTGTTTGAGTTCAGTCGTGGTAGCAGTTCGCTTGGTCCTGTCAGATTTCGGGCCAGGCCGGTGGAGGCTGTGGCTATGCAGATGGAGCTGGAGTGGCCAGCTGTGGTGCGAGATTTTAGCGACGTCTTCCCCGAGGAGATGTCTGGTTTGCCGCCTGATCGAGCTTTGGAATTTTCTATCGATCTTGTTCCAGGTGCGCAGCCGATTTCGAAGGCGCCGTATCGTATGGCACCTGCAGAGTTGGAAGAGTTGTGGAAGCAGTTGGATGAGCTTTTGCAGAAGGGTTATATTAATCCTAGCGTGTCTCCGTGGGGAGCACCGGTGTTGCTGGTTAAGAAGAAGGATGGTTCGCGTCGCATGTGCGTGGACTATCGGGAGTTGAATGCGGTGACCATTAAGAATAAATACCCGTTGCCTCGCATCGATGATATTTTTGATCAGCTTGGAGGTTCGAGGGTGTTTTCAAAATTGGATTTGAGGAGTGGTTACCATCAGTTGAAGGTGAAGAAGGATGATGTTCTGAAGACAGCGTTCAGGACGAAGTATGGACACTATGAGTTTGTGGTTATGCCTTTCGGTGTAACTAACGCACCCGCAGTTTTCATGAATCTGATGAACCTGATTTTCTACGACTTTTTGGATAAGTTTGTCGTTATCTTTATTGACGACATTCTGATCTATTCGAAGTCGGAGGAAGAGCATGCCTCGCACTTAAGGACGGTGTTGGAGATTTTGAGGAAGCATCGGTTGTATGCTAAGTTTTCGAAGTGCGAGTTTTGGCTGGATAGAGTTGCTTTTCTCGGGCATGTGATGACTGGAGATGGTATTTCAATGGATCCCGAGAAGATTCGGGCCATCAGGGAGTGGCCTGTTCCGTCGTCAGCGTCTGAGATTCGGAGTTTCCTTGGACTTACTGGTTATTATCGGCGATTCATTAAGGACTTTTCTCGTATTGCTGAGCCGATGACCAGATTGACGCGGAAGGATATTGCTTTTGTTTGGTCGGGTGATTGTGAGGGTGCTTTTGGTGTTCTGAAGGAGAGGTTGACGACTGCCCCTATTCTGGTTGTGCCTGATCGCAGCGGTGGATTTGAGATCTTTTGCGATGCTTCTGGCAAGGGTCTCGGTTGTGTGTTGCATCAGCATGGGCACGTTGTGGCGTATGCGTCTCGTCAGCTTAAGGTTCATGAGAAGAATTATCCGACGCATGACTTGGAGTTGGCTGCCGTTGTGTTTGCTCTTAAGATTTGGAGGTACTTCTTGCTGCGTGAGAAAGTGAAGATTTTCACCGATCACAAAAGCTTGAAGTATATTTTCACTCAGAAGGAGCTCAACATGCGACAGCGTCGATGGTTGGAGCTTATGGCGGATTATGAGATTGATTTGCAGTTTCACCCTGGCAAGGTGAATGTGGTTCCGGATGATTTGAGTAGGCTTCCAGTGGTGATGATGTTGACCTCGCAGTGGAGATTGCAGCAGGATTTTTGTGAGTCTGGCGTGGAGATTGTTCTTCCTGGAGAGGCTTCGTCGTTGATGTACATGCAGGTACAGTCGACGATCGTGGATCGGATTAAGGCTGGCCAGGCTGAGGATCCGAAGCTGGTGAGGATTCGGGAGCAGGTGGAAGCCGGTCTGCGGACTGACTTTTTGATTCATGAGGATGGCTCGCTGAGGTTTGGAGCCAGGTTGTGTGTGCCTGCTGGGGATATCAGAGAGGAGCTGATGGTGGAGGCACACAGTTCGCTGTATTCTGTGAATCCCGGTGGCACCAAGATGTACCAGGATCTTCGTCTGAATTATTGGTGGCATGATATGAAGAGGAGCGTGGCTCGGAGTGTAGCCAAGTGCTTGGTTTTCCAGCAAGTGAAGGCGGAGCATCAGCGAACGGCCGGGTTGCTACAACCGCTTCCGATTCCAGAGTGGAAATGGCAACACATCACTATGGATTTCGTGATTGGACTACCTCGGAGTCCGAAGCAGAATGACGCGATTTGGGTGATCGTAGATCGATTGACCAAATCTGCGCACTTTATTCCGTTCCGAGTAGGACAGTCCACTGAGGCGCTAGCAAGGAGATATATGGAGGTAAAATTCTTTTACTCTCCGTTTTTATTTCCTTTTCCTAGTTTGGATAGTGATGTAACGTGAATCGCGCAGGAGGTTGTGCGACTTCATGGAGTCCCCGTGAGTATCGTGTCTAACAGAGACACGAGGTTCACATCTCAGTTCTGGCAGAGTTTGCAGAAGAGCTTGGGTACGCGTCTGAGTTTCAGCACGGCGTACCATCCGTAGACGGATGGCCAGTCCGAGAGGACGATTCAGATTTTGGAAGACATGATGAGGGCGTGCATGTTGTATTTCAAGGGTTCGTGGGAGGACCATCTGCATCTGGTGGAGTTCTCTTACAACAACAGCTTCCAGGCGAGTATTGGCATGGCGCCTTTTGCCGCTCTTTATGGGAGGAAATGTCGATCGCCATTGAGTTGGGATGACGTTGGTGATCGGGAGTTGTTGGGACCTGAGATGATCGTGGAGGCCGTGGATATCGTCAGGAATATTCGGGAGAGGTTGAGAATTGCTCAGGACCATTTTAAGCATTGGGCGGATGCTAAACGTCGTCCTTTGGAGTTTCAGCCGGGCGACCATGTGTTCTTGAAGATTTCCCCGAATCGTGGTGTGATTCGTTTCGGGAAGCGTGGAAAGTTGAGCCCGCGATACATTAGACCATTTGACGTTTTGGAGAGGGTTGGCGAGGTAGCTTATCGCTTGGCCTTGCCGCCATCTTTGGAAGGAGTTCACAATATTTTCCATGTGTCGCAGCTTCGTCGATACATTAGCGATCCGTCTCATGCGGTGGATTTTTCGGAGATTACCGTTCGCCCCGATATGACGTATGACCAGCATCCAGTGCAGATTCTGGACAGGCGTCAGAAATCGCTTCGGAACAAGATTGTCAATCTTGTGAGGGTGATGTGGCGACACGGCTCACCTGGAGAGTCTACTTGGGAGAATGAGGATGAGATGCGAGAGCGTTTCCCACTTTTGTTTCCGGACTCGTGAGTTTTTTGGAAATTCCGAGGACGGAATTTTTCTTAAGTTGGGGAGGATGTAACGACTGCTTTTCATGTATTTGGATTTATTATAATATAATATATGTTTTGGTGGATTTTCTCCTCATGTGTTGTTTTCGTCTCCGTAGATTTCATTTTCGATCGATTCGTCGTATTTTCTCGTTTCTTCCTTAGGATTGTCGATTTCGAAGTATGTCACTCTTGACGGACTTCATAACGGTCGTATCTAACTGTTAGATCAAGCCTAGGAGTCTTAGGAATCGATCCCGGAGTTCCGCGCTCCGTATCGGTACTTTTGGTGCTCATTAGCCGGTGTAAGAAGGGCCACCGACCGACTAGATGACGATCCAGTCGGTCGGCAATCCTTCTTGGACCGACTAGTTAGCTTTCTAAATTTCTCAGGAGTTACTGTTTATCGTTAGTCGGTCTAAGAACGTTGGTTGACCGACTAGGTTGCAAACTAGTCGGTCAGCAATGCTTCTTTAACCGACTAACTCATCATCTTATTTTTATATCAGCTACTGTTTACTCTTAGTCGGTCTAAGAACGTTCATCGACCGACTAGATGCTAAACTAGTCGGTCAGTATTTGTTCATGGACCGACTAACTCTAGAATCCTATTTTCGTTCAGGAGTTACTGTTTGCACTTAGTCGGTCTGCGTTGGTCGACCGACCGACTAGTTGCCAAACTAGTCGGTCAGTGGTTGCTCTTTGACCGACTAACTAGTGTTGAAACCCTAATTTCTGGGCAGCCGCCAGCCCAACCTATTTAAACCCAACCCAAACGATTTCATCTTCTCCAACACGACCCAAAACCCTAAAATCTTCCCCTTTCAGCCCCCATCTTCCTCCAAGCTCCATTTCTTCATTCCAAGCCTCAAATCCATCATCCAAACCATCCATTCACTCCATCTACCTCTCATCTTCCCCAAAATCTCACCAAAACCCATCAAAAACCCCAAATCCCCCTAAACCCTAGTTTCCCCAAACTTCTCCAATCTTTTCCAGATCTGATCCTAGGGTTCCCCGGAGTGTTTCTTCCGTCTCCTCTTGGTAATAAATCGATCTACCGTTGTTTTCATAGCCTATTTATAATTTTATGAAAACCCTAATTAATTTCATGTGTTTGGTGTTTGTTTCCCCCATAACAGCGATTTCCCCCGTAGATAGCATCCGTGTGACGAAGTGGTCGTCATCCCCGGTGCTAGGCAAGTGAAACTTGCCACTTAGGGTTTAGGCCATGTTTTAGGCCATTTGCTTGTTGTAGGCGTAAAAGAGGCTAGGCGACGAAATGACACTCGCCTAGGCGTAAATTGGGGAACTAGCTTGACAACGAAGCTAGTTCCGACATTTAGCATGTTGCACAATTTCCATGTCATGTTTACTTTCAATTAACGGTACGCGAATATGTTCATGTCATTGCATATCGCCTGTCACGTTTAATTTAATTAACGGTACGCAAATAAATTGTCATGTCCTCGCATTCTTTAAGTGTTGCTGTGATTGCGTAGCCTTGCTACGATGCATGTGTTCCTGGCTCGTGACCAGAAGCGAGCATAATGAGTTGCTAACCCCAACGCTCGAAATGTATTGAATTGTGAACTAAGAATGCGAGCTCAATGTGCGGGGCAACCCCAGGCTCACTATCTGAGTTCCATGTGCGGGGACCCCAGGCTCCATATCGTGTGGGTATTGGGTAGTGTTTAGTGCCGATCGGTCTGAAATGTTATACCATTCAGCGAAGGGCGTAAACACCTACAAAATGTGAATGGATTGAATTGATAGTAGCTTGGCTACTCTTGTCTTGTTCCGATAAATTGTTCCCTTGTACAAATTGTCTTGCCATGTTTTAATTGTGCACTCATGTTATAACTGCCATGTCATGCATACTAAACTGCTAGGGTGCTAGTTGCCTTACTTTCAGTTTCCTTGCTCAAGTCTTTTAGACTTGCTGACATGTGCCCCTTTACTCTTTTGGGTGACACATGTTAGATCCTGAGCCCGAGTACCTAGTTGAGGACGAGGTGTTTGCTGACGCCGAGCCCGAGCTTGTGTTTGACGGGGAGTACGTGGACGCTGGGGACCAGTCCTAGTGTCTTCGTGGGGTTTTACTTTTGTTAGACAGTTGATTTGTTATCGGTGCGTAGCACCTATACTTTGTTGTTGTCGTTGCTTTTGTTGGCCTTGTTCTGGGCCTTTAGACTCTTTTCTTTTTAGCCTGGTGGCTTTTCTGGATGTTGAACTTATTTTTCTTGTTGGACAATATTTGAGATGTGAAGTTTTTATTTCAGTCTCTCCTTGTGTTATTATTGTTATTCCGTTGTGGTTACAGGGACCTGCTTATGTTTTATTGACGCTTATCGGGTTTGGGGCTTCACAGCTCCACTCTCGTGCGGACCTTTTCACGTCTCGCCTCCATTTTAGGGAAGCGGGTCGTGACAAAAAGTGACTGTGCCAAAGTAACTATGCTACGTGACTCAAGTCGGAGAGTACAATATGTGACCATCAAGTCCATCTCTTGCCTGGGCGCGACCCAGACGAATGCCGAAACACAGGCACGGTACATGTATTTTGCCGAAACACAGGCAGCGGGACGGTATGTCGAAACACAGGCAGCGGGACAGGAAGATTGAACTCCAGTCACTCCCATACTCTCTCAAACTATGAGTTACCCCAAAACCCCAGTGAAGTGTCAAGTGTTTTATGTACATGTTTATACGGGATGTTCCACAAGATGTTTCATGAGATGTTCCACCAGATATTCCACAAGATATTCCACAACAAGTTTCACAAGATGTTCCATACTGTGTATCACATGTTAGTCAACCCAAGTCCACTGGTTGAATTTCTCATTGAAAACCAGAGGGTGGTAACTCATTCCAAAGCTGACTGTGCCAAAGCGAGCTGAGGATAAAGACAAGTCCAACAACAGTAATACCGATTCCATGCTTCGAGCATGTAGAAGAATTGTTTAGCACACAATTTACCCAAGTTGATGGTTGTGTTTAACAGCCACCAAAGTTGAAAGTTGGCAAAGTAATCTATAGTTGATTACTTTCCTATTAGATTAGGTTTCTACTTCGGTTCAAGTCAAGTAGCCGTTCGGAGGCTATAGTGGTGTCCTAAGTTCATACGGGTACACTAATCTAATTTTCTAATTTTAGAATTAGTCGTGACTTACTGATTTCGAGTCGACGTAGCAAGCCGGAATTTGATCTGGGGCTTCTACGGATGTTGGTGCATAAGAATTGGTACCTGCAATCACAAGAACACTTGGTTAAAGAACGCTACATTTCCTATTTAAATAATTTGGTTGTTTTGATTTTTTAAACGGGTTGAAACGTTGTCGAAAACCGTTCTAAATTTTTCTGTAGGCTAGGTATGATGAAAATAATTTTTATACACGAGAAAATATTTTTCTGAAGCTTATTGTAATTTTTATAATTTTTAAAAGCCCAAAACCAATTTTAAAACTATTTTTCAATTTGTGACGTAATTATTCAAACATTTCTTCTGGGTGCAATCGGTATCGGAAAGTTGCAAATGAACTGTCAAAATGGCCGTCTAGGAGATTACTTTAACATATATTTTTCTCACATATAATTCTACGTGAAAATAACAAGTTACGGATTTTTAATCGAAAATAACGTATTTAACTTTTAGGCTTAAAAATTAATTTTGGAAAAACTAAGCGTCAGATTGAGATGAAACTAGCGCCATTGGGTCCAGAATGTCATTTCTGATTTTCTGGGCATAGTCTGGTATTTTTCTGACCTGTATATTATTTATTATTAATTTTAAACTAGTAAACCCATATTATTTAATTATTTAAATACGCATGCACACGTATTATACTCAAATACGTTTAAGAAAAACGTATTAAATTACGTTTCACCTCTTCTCCGCATGCAGCGGGGGCGCCTTCGTCGCCTCGTCGCCGGTGGGTGGAGCTTCGTCGAGCTCGGGGGCGCGACGGTGCAGCTCGTCGGACTTCGGGGGTGCTGTCGGAGGGAGCCACGTCGAGGGGTTCCGTTCGGGGGTGCTTCAAGCAGGGAGCGTCGATGACGGAGCTCGGGGAGGCACGGCGACTTCGAGAGGGAGGCGGGGAGAGGGTGTTGCGGTGGCGCTGTTTGCGGGGAAGGCGAGGCGAGCGGAGCTGCAGTTCGGTGACGGGGGAGGCCAGAGCAGACGGTGGTGAAGGCAGGCACGGCGTCGTCAGCGTTGAGTGGAGAAGGGCGGAGTCGACGTGTGGAGCTCTGTTTCGGGGGAAGAGAGCGTGGGAGAGGGCGTCGTCGACGTCTGGGTGGTGGCGGGTTCCGTCGTCGGCGAGGGCGCTCCGATGGGCTAGGGTCGAGGTGGTTTCAGGTCCTGCTATAGCAGCGAAGCCATCAGAGCCAAGGGGAATGCCGACTGGGGTGCAGCATCGCCTGTGGCATGCTCAACGACAGCGGAGTCTTCGGGGAACAGGGGAACACGGTGAAGCGGGGGATGGCGAAGGAGGAAGAACGGGAAGTGGGGGCGGAGGTTGGAGTTGAGGGTATTAGGCGGTGGTCGGGGCTTCGAGGTGGTCGTAGCATTGGGGCTCGTCGGCGACGGGATCTGTCGGACAAGAGGGAGGAGACGTGGGGCATCGACGTCGACTACAGCTTCGACGATCGGCAGCATGCGAAGGGCGCTGGGCAGAGCTTCAAGCAGGGGAGGGTGCTGTGGGGTTGGCCTCGTCGGAGGTGCTCGGTGGTGTCGGAGCTCTCGGGGGTTGATGACGAGGCATCGAGCACGGAGGCGGAGACGACGTCGGACGGCGAGGTGGCTACCGGCGAGGGTCGGGTGCTGTTGTCGGGGGAGAGAACGTAAGAGAGAGGGAGAGATTGAGAGCAGAGAGAAAGAGAGGGTATGTGGGTTTGATAACAACTTGAAGAGAGAGAGGGAGAGCGTGTTACGGGTTGCTGCCTTGAACGAAATTGAGGGGTGTATTATATAAGTAAGTTTAGTAAATACTTAGTCAATGTATTAAATAGGTTAGATAGATAGGTGTGGAAATTAGGGTTAGGGGATATTAATTAGGTTGGTGGATGCTTGACAATTGGTTTAAGGGTATGCATCTAACCGGGGAAGGAGTTAAACGTGTATCCACGTTTATCCGTTGGGATGACACGTTTAGTGCTAATTCGGGTAAAGTTGATTAGTAAAACCCATTAGCGAAGGTGATTAGTAAAATACCAAAAATGAAATTACGATTTTGCCCCTACCATTAAACGTGTCCGAAAAATTACGAAAACATACCCACGGGATTGTATCATCGCGAGGATCGTGATTACATAGTCCGTTTCAGGGGTTGAGCTACGGAAATACTAGTTTTAGGCCAAAACGTTTAGGAAGTGGGTATGCGGGTTCTCTATTGATTTGACTTCAGAAAATTATGAAATTAATATGGGAAGCCCTAAATGATCATAGAATGTTATCGTAGAAGTTTGAAAACGTTTTGAAAATGTTTGAATAGAAAATAAATTCATTAAGCCAAAACGGTAATAACTGAAAATGAATTTTTATCAGATCTTTTAGAGGTATTTGATGAAACCCGAACTTACTAAAATACTTCATAACTAGTCTGATACCTCAAAATATTTTTATAAGAAATTTTTGAAATCGTAAAACTCCTAACAAACCATTATAAAATAGTTAAAAAAAATTTGAAAATACGTGAATAGTTGCATTGAAAAATACGGACCGTTACACATTGATGCAGCTAAGAGTAAAGCTACCCGACCTCCCCCTCCATACCCACAGAGGCTAGCCCTGGCCAAGATGGATAAGAAATACTCCGAGTTCACGGAGTTATTGAAGGAAATCCAGTTGAACATCCCGTTCATGGACGCTATCACGGAGATCCCAATTTATGCCAAATTTTTGAAGGATCTAATCACGGGAAAGGGAAAGCCTGAAGAAATCAAGCTCATGGAGGACTCCACCTCCGTTATCAAAAATCATCTCCCCCGGAAGCTACCAGATCCGGGGAGCTTCATCGTTCCGTGCTCCATTGGAGGGATGCCTATCAGCAGGGCTCTGATTGATCTGGGGGATAGCATTAGTTTGATGCCTCTCTCTATTTTCAAGAGGTTGCAGACTGGAAGTGAACTAGATCTAACAAGTATGTCCATCCAGCTTGCAGACCATTCTATCACCTACCCAGTGGGTATAGCAAGGGACGTCATTCTTCAGATACCCCCAGGGTTATGTGTTCCTGTCGACTTCGTTATCATGGATATGCCCGAGGGAGGGAGCTTCCAGCTTATACTCGGCCGCCCATTCATGGCGACGACCGGTGTTCTGATTGATGTCCGGAAATGGACCCTCTCTCTGAACGTGGGGAATATCGAAGCTGAATTTCGGCAGCAGAAGCCGATGAGAGAGCGTGCTCATGTGGAACGGGCCAGCTATTTGGAGCTTCTGGAAGATGAAGCCATTGAAGATTTCACTTCTGAGGGGGTCATGAAGGACCCAATGAAAATAGGTATCGACGATGATGGCGACCCAACCTACCACAAAGCGGTCACCGCATACATCCGAGTATTGGATGAGGAACTTCTACATCATTCTCCGAATCATGAAGAACCGGTGACCATATGCTACTAGAGGAGAGACACGAAGTAGGAGGAAACCAAATGCCACCGGCTTGCACCATTGTGAAGAACGACGCGCGACTGCCACGCTCACCAAACGACCATCGATAAATCAAAGGGAGTCGAGCGCACGACTAAAAACGAGCGCTTATTGGGAGGCAACACAATTTCTTAGATTTTTGGATTTTCTTTTTCAGTTTCTTATTTTTATTTCATATTTTAGAGATAAAATTTTAAAACCACAAAAATTTGATGAATTCTTCTTTTGTGCAGGTTGGACACGAGGGGGGCATGCATATCGACATTATAAACTGAAGGAGGTTGGAGGAGAGCAACCCATTTGGAGATTTGAGGAGAAAATAAAGAAAAAGGAGACACATGAGACTCGACCGAGCAGCTACACTGCTCGGTCGAGCAGCAGAGACGAAAAAAGAGAAAAAATTATTTCTTCCTCTACACGGCCCGAGCAGCCTCTTGCTCGGTCTGAGCAGTCACCTACTCGACCGAGCAGTCAACTGCTCGATCGGATTGCACAGGCTTTTGGAAATATGGAGAAATCATCACTCTGCCTACACGGCCCGAGTGGTATTGGCACGGTCCGAGTGATGAACAGTCCGACCGAGCATCATACTACTCGATCGAGTAGGCAAGGGAGTATCTTACAACTTAATTTATTAAAATTTCCCAGCATGATTTACTCGGTCGAGCAGCTTTGCTGCTCGGACCGAGTCGTTTTTTCCTATCTCGTGGGTCCCACCCCAAACGAGTTGGGTTTTTAAACCCAACCCGTTTTCAAAATTACCTTAAGCTAAAATTTTTAACCCTAAAAAGTTTTACCCTCACCCGAGCTCTCCCTCACACTCCCTACTCGAACCCCCTCGTCGCCGACGTCCTCTACCACTCCGTCGCCCACGCCGCTGGTCCGCCGCCCATCTTCGGTCAGTCGTCACCCCCTTCTCTTTCTCTCTCTATCTCTCCTCCCATATCTCCTTTCCCCCTACCCGTCTCCTTCCCCCCAATTTCTAATCGACAGCGTCGCCGACGGCGCCGCCACCGCCGACGGCGCCGCCCAACCTCCGACGTCCAAAGCCCCTCCCCTCGCGCCTCATCCCCCTCCACCCATTCCCTATCTCATCCGATCGCCTAAAAAACCCCCCCACTCCGACTGCCTGTGCCCTAGGGCACGGCTGCCTCCGCTCGGGTTACTGACCGAGCACACTAGTGCTCGGTCAGCACTTCCCACCGAGTATCACAGCTCGGACCGAGCAGTAGCACTGCTCGGTTGAGCACCCCAAATTTAGCCTGTCCCCCATTTTTAATGCCTCATTCTGACGTTTTTATTGTTTCTATTGCATGTATTCCTTGCATACGTCAGCAGCTGCTGCCTGGACTAGCTTGGGGGATAATTTGGCACTCGCATCGCTCGCACATTCGATTACTTTTCCCTTTATAGATTTTTATACCGTAGCTACATATTACCATCGCCACGATGGTTCGCACGAGAGGAGCAGCCACGCCTCCCATTCGTGGAAAGAGGCCCACTCCTGGCGCCTCCTCCTCTAGACCCCAGCGTCTTGCCCGTCTCACCACCACCACTACCACCACCATCACCACCCCCTCTACTAAAGCTCCCACCACATCACCCCCTCTACTACAGCTCCCACCATTACCACCACTATCCCTACCACCACAGCCCCTATCTCCATCGCTGCACCCACCACCCCTCCATCATCACCCCCATACCCAGCCCCCACCAAGGACGCTCTCCCTGCACGTCTATGTACATATGGCATCACTATCAGAGAAGATGCACACCGCGAGCGTTTCGTTAGGATCTCGCAGCGTCGTCTCGTACCTACTTTGTTCATAGACGTGCCTACCCTCAGATCCCTCGGACTCCTTCAGGGGGTCCATCACCTCTACCGAGCGATTGGTTTCGACTGCTTCCTCGGTGTCCACACCCCAACCTACTCCCATCTTGCACTTGAGGCTCTCATCTCCCTCGCCCACACCCCGGCAGGTAACGGCATTACTTTTCGCATCATGGACCATGATTGCACTATTACACATGCCATGATCCGTGAGTACTTTCGCTTCCCTGCCGTCCCTGAGCCCAGAGCCGCTTTCTCTCCACACTATGATGTTGACTCATTTGAGGCCATTGTCAACGTATTTCGGGCCTGGATCAGTACCGCCCTAGCCGGGCGAAGGCGTCATGCATCATGCACCCCTGCCTTCATTACGCTCAGCGGCACTTAGCCACTACTATCTTCTGCAGTCCTAAGGTCGGGAACATGTCCCTACCAGAGCTTACCCACCTTATGGGTATGACCCGGCCTCTACGCTTTCACCCCGATGGCTCTCTTTGCCCATTCATGCTCTCTGATGCAGCCCATTGGTTGTGCCACCGCCTTTACCAGACCGCCACCACCTACTTTTCCACTGACATCTGCTGCGGTGGTTTCTTTACCATTTTCGCCTGCATGCTTGATATTCAAATCCCAGATGACCTACACACCCCCGTTGGTTGGCCCGACATGCTTGACCCTCGGCGTGCTCGAGCACATGCATATTATTAGACCTTACGGGGCTCATCACTGGTCTTATCTTGTAGGCACTCACCACACTCCCCATATGGTTCTTCCTGCCCCACACCTCACCCATATTGCTCCAGTCCATCTTGACTGGATGATTCCTAGGGTAGACCCACTCCCTCCCCTACACGTACTCGAGCCCCCCGGAGCACCCGTCGAGGCACCCGCCGATGACCCGGTGCCACGCTCCGCTGAGTTCAAGTTACATGACATTGCTGCCCTAGTTGCCGGCCTCCCAGCACCACCCTCACACCCATCATCCTCTGTAGCCGTTTCTTCCACCTCTGCTTCCACCACATTCGAGTCTTTGGAGACTATCTCCACCTCTTGTCCCGATACTCAGATTTCTCTCTCCACAGTTTCCGTGCTGGAGGGCACCGCTATACAATCTGCTCCTAATCTCACAGATCTTGACTTTTCAGATCACGACACTGCCTGTAACGACCCGCTCTCGGGGGCCCGTTACTTATTTGATATTTGCGCAAGTCCTGCAGTTAACCAGTGAAACCAAAATAGCCACGATGCAGAGATGTACAAAAATACCTAAATAGTGTCCATTATTACAATCCATCCTGTACAAATGTTCCAACAATGATACATGAAAGAAAGAAAGTACACAATTGAAAATAGCTCTGGAAGCTGTGGTCTCATGGCCGAAGTCTGGCGCTGTCAACTCAAGAGCATCTACCTCCACTGGTGCGTCGCCTGTGGTGCCACGGAGATGGAACCGTAGGTAAGTCACAACAATTCTAAATAAAGAAAAGAAGTACTGTACACGTATGACAAAGGTAACTACGTACAAGCAGTCCAAAGTGAAATTAAAGTACTGTACACAACTGAGTGGTAAGAGTAACAACACTGAAAGCAGAGAACAACTGTAATGTGGTAGTGCAAGTGTAAAGCAGGCTAATCAAGTGAAACATGCTACTGCTGTAGCTGAAAGTACGACAAGTAAAGTACTGTGACTGTACAAGTGTAGTAAGTAACGTGCATGGAATGCGTAAAGTAAAGATGACTGTAATGCGTAAAGTAAAAGTGACTGTGCAAAAGTAGGTACACTACGTGACTCAAGTAGGAGAGTATGATATGCAACCATTGAGTTTATCTCTTACCAGGGACCGTTTTACCGACGCATGCAGACCTTATAATTTTGCCGACGCGGGCAGACCTTGTAGTTTTGTCGACGCAGGCAGACCTTGTAGTTTTGTCGACGCAGGCATGCAAGTAGATGAACCCCCTGTCATAGCTCCCACACTCTCTCTACAATGAGTTACCCCAAACCCTAGTGACGTGTATCTATTACGAGATGTTCCACAAGATGTTCCACGAGATGTTCCACCAGATATTCCACAAAACATTCCATGAGATGTTCCGTAAGACATTCCATAAGATGTGCCACATGATATCACTAGATCCTTGTTTACGATGATAGTTAAGCTAGGTTCGCTAGTCGACTTTCTTAAAGTAAAGCAAGGTAGATGCTAGCAATTTGAGGATAAAGACAAGTCCAACAAACATGGAACACAAAAGTTGTTGTTTTAAAAGTTTCTACGAGGACCCTATCTACTTTTCTAAATCTAGAATCCATTGTGACTTACATTATCGAGCTCGTCGTGGCAAGACGAGGTTGGAGCTAAAGAAGCTGGTGCACAAAGATTGGTACCTGCAAACACAAGAAACAATTGGTTAAGGTACACACTATTTTCTATCTATTTAACTTGATTGTTTTGATTTTTAAACTGATTGAAACGGTGCTAAAAAAGTTCTAAATTTTTCTATAGACTAGATATGTTAAAAATAATTTTACTGCAAGAAGAAATATTTTTTTGAAGCTTATAGAAATTTTTATACTTTTCAGAAGCTTAAAAATCCCTTTAAAAACTCATTTTATTTAAGTAACGTAAACCTTCCGTAATTTCTTCTGGGTGCAATACTAGTCAGAAATACTTGAATGAATAGTCAAAACGGCCGTCTCGAAGATTACTATTACATATATTTTTCTCACATGTTAGTGTACGTGAAAATAAGAAGTTACTGATTATTAAATGAAAAGGACGTATTTAAGTTTTAGGCTTAAAAATTAATTCTAGAAAAACTAAGCGTCTGATCGAGATGAAACCAATGCCATTGGATCCAGAATATTATTTCTGATTTTCTGGAGCTAGTTTCACATTTTTCTGGGGCTCAAATTTTTAGTTATGGATTTAAAACCATTATTACCCATTTATTAATCAATAAAATACGAAAATACGAAAATATTCCTCATATTTACGAAAGTGCCATTGATATTATACCCCGTTCTTCGTCTTCGAGCGTGCATGGCTGAGGGGGGAGGGCTTCGCTCGGACGGCGGGGAGCGACGGGGCAGCAAGGCCAGCGGCGAAGGCGAGGCACGTCGGCGACAGTAGCTAGAGGGGAGCACGGCGGGGCGGGGTGTTCACGGCAGCGAGACAGGCGCTGTCGGAGCTCTAGCGGTGTGCTGCAGCGGTCGAGGTGGAGCTTTACAGCGGAGGGAGCTCGGGTGACGTTGTGGGGCTCGTCGGAAGGCGGAGGAGGTACGTCGGAGGTGTGCTCGAGGCGAACGACGAGCAAAACTCCAGGCGACGGAGCTCGGGGTTTGAGAGGAGGAAGCAGCGCCTCGACATGGGCGTGGGTCGAGCGGGGCGGCGCTGCCGTGGGCCTCGTCGGAGAAGGGCTAGAGGGAGAGTGCGAGATAGAGAGAGATGGGTGTGTGAGTGTGAGAGCTAGGTAAAAATCGAACGAAAATAGAGAAGGGATGGGGTTTTGAGCGTGAGTTGTGGGGAGAGCTGTGTGCGTGCGTATGAGAGGTTGGGTTTGATTCGAAATGAGAGAGAAATGGAGAGGGTGATGTTGTGTGTGTGTTATAATTTGTAGGGGTTATTTATAGGTTGATGAGCACAAGTTGTGGGGAAAGAGCCTGGGTTGATCGAGGGTAGCTAGGGTTGGGTTAGGTGAGGGATTAGGTAGGGTAATGTAATTAAGTAGGGTATGTAAAAGGTAATTAGGGTTAATTAGGTAATTAGTAAAAAAACGAAATTACGATTTTTGCCCCTACTAGTAAACGTGTCCGAAAATTACGAAAACATACCCACCGATTCGTATCGTCACGAGGATCACGAATACGAAGACCGTTTTGGGATTTGAGCTACGAAAATACTAGTTTTAGGCCAAAATGTTTAGAAAGCGGGTCTGCGGGTTCTAGGTTGAAATGAAATCAGAAAATTGCGAAATTCATGTGGGGAGCCCTAAATGATCATAGGATGCTACTGTAAAAGTTTGAAAACGTTTTGAAGACGTTTGTATAGAAAATTAATTCATTGAGCCAAAACAACAATATCTGAAAATGAATTTTTATCATATCTTTTAGAGATATTTGATGAAATCCGATCTTACTAAAATACTTCATAACTAGTCTGGTACTTCAAAATATTTTTATAAGAAAATTTTGAAATCAGTAAAACTCCTGACAAACCATTACAAAATAGTTTTAAAAAATTTGGAAATAGGTTAAACACGTAAATAGTTGTGTTGAAGAAAACGGGCCGTTATATCCTACACTCCTTAAAAATAATTCCGTCCTCGGAATTTAAAAATCTTTTTGAAACAAATAATTGATGTTATGAAGAAGCTCAAGCAAATAAATGACAGAAAAGATAGTAATATAGTAAATCATGAAATGTAATATTATAGCATCAAGAAAACAAGAGATGTTATATATGAATACATACTATTGGCATCACCATAGTTTCTATAGCTAGTCTCAAGTTAAAAAAATAGGCTCAGAAGAAGAAGAAGACGAGTTCAAGAAAGATGAAGAAAAAGTAGCTGCTCACGCTTGCATGTCTCGGTTTGGTTTGTCTCAAATTCTCTAGCACCATCCTCCAATACTTCTGAGCGTCCTTCAATTCGCTTCCGTTGTCGAACTCGAACTTCTGATGATCGAAAATCGAATGCTACCCTCCTTAAAATAAACGTAGCTAGAGTTCAGGCAAACTAAAAGCGATTAGGAAGAATAGAATGATCAGAAGGCCATCACTAGCTAAAGAAAGGGTGATAGTGATGAAGATCGATGACGTTACATAATCATGATTCACGTCCTTGCGATCCAGCGGACACGGCCAGGGAAGTGACTAAGCCAGGATCACTTACCCCCAGTCTAGCTAGGGTGACCCAACAAACTTAGCCAAGCACATTGACCGGATCATGGTCCATTGAAGGAAGCTTATCATTTATATGTGTGTCATCATCAACTGAAGGAAGGGTGATGATGATGAAGTGGGTAGATAGTTCAACCTATGAAAAATCACTATAACTGCTAGCAAAAGAGGTTACTAGGGGGTATAACCAAGAATGGAACACGAGTTCCTAAGCAAGGGTTAAGAGTTCAAAGGAAGTGATGAGGATCAAGGAAGACCTAATGAAGATGGTAATAAGGACGCTTCACCCGTATATCCAATACAGGTGAACACTCGAGACAACCAGTACTCGAGAGATCAATTTGAGTATTTTATATTGTACATCTTGATCTTGCTATATTGTTCACGAGGTAGTTAGCGAGGACCTGTGTGGGCCACCAAACTTGTAACGACCCGCTCTCGGGGGCCCGTTACTTATTTGATATTTGCGCAGGTCCTGCAGTTAACCAGTGAAACCAAATAGCCACGATGCAGAGATGTACAAAAATACCCAAATAGTGTTTATTATTACATCCATCCTGTACAAATGTTCCAACAATGATACATGAAAGAAAGAAAGTACACAACTGAAAATAGCTCTGGAAGCTGTGGTCTCATGGCCGAAGTCTGGCGTTGTCAACTCAAGAGCATCTACCTCCACTGGTGCGTCGTCTACGGTGCTACGGAGATGAAACCGTAGGTAAGTCACAACAATTCTAAATAAAGAAAAGAAGTACTGTACAAGTATGACAAAGGCAACTACGTACAAGCAGTCCAAAGTGAAGGTAAAGTACTGTACACAACTGAGAGGTAAAAGTAACAACACTGAAAGCAGAGAACAACTGTACTGTGGTAGGCAAGTGTAAAGCAGGCTAATCAAGTGAAACATACTACTGCTGTAGCTGAAAGTACGACAAGTAAAGTACTGTGACTGTACAAGTGTAGTAAGCAACGTGCATGGAATGCGTAAAGTAAAGGTGACTGTAATGCGTAAAGTAATAGTGACTGTGCAAAAGTAGCTACACTACGTGACTCAAGTAGGAGAGTATGATATGCAACCATTGAATTCATCTCTTGCCAGGGACCATTTTGCCGACGCAGGCAGACCTTGTAGATTTGCTGACGCAGGCAGACCTTGTAGTTTTTCCGATGCAGGCAGACCTTGTAGTTTTGCCGATGCAGGAAGACCTTGTAGTTTTGCCGATGCAGGCAGACCTTGTAGTTTTGCCGATGCAGGCAGACCTTGTAGTTTTACCGACATAGGCATGCAAGTAGATGAACCCCCGGTCATAGCTCCCACACACACTCTACCATAAGTTACCCCAAACCCCAGTGATGTGTATCTATTACGAGATGTTCCACAAGATGTTCCACGAGATGTTCCACCAGATATTCCACAAAACATTCCATGAGATGTTCCGTAAGACATTCCATAAGATGTTCCACATGATGTCACTAGTTCCTTATTTACGATGATAGTTAAGCTAGGTTCGCTAGTCGACTTTCTTAAATTAAAGCAAAGTAGATGCTAGCAATTTGAGGATAAAGACAAGTCCAACAAACATGGAACACAAAAGTTGTTTTAAAAGTATCTACGAGGACACTATCTACTTTTCTAAATCTAGAATCTATTGTGACTTACGTTATCGAGCTCGTCGTGGCAAGACGAGGTTGGAGCTATAGAAGCTGGTGCACAAGGTTTGATTTTTAAACTTGATCGTTTTTCTATCTATTTAACTTGATCGTTTTGATTTTTAAACTGATTGAAACTGTGCTTAAAAAGGTTCTAAAATTTTCTATAGGCTAGATATGTTAAAAATAATTTTACTGCAAGAAGAAATATTTTTCTGAAACTTATAGAAATTTTTATAATTTTCAGAAGCTTAAAAATCCCTTTAAAAACTCATTTTATTTAAGTAACGTAAACCTTCCGTAATTTCTTTCGGGTGCAATACTAGTCAGAAATACTTGAATGAATAGTCAAAACGGCCGTCACAAAGATTACTATTACATATATATTTCTCACATGTTAGTGTACGTGAAAATAAGAAGTTATTGATTTTTAAATGAAAAAGACGTATTTAAGTTTTAGGCTTAAAAATTAATTCTAGAAAAATTAAGCGTCTGATCAAGATGAAACTAGTGCCATTGGATTCAGAATATTATTTCTGATTTTCTGGAGCTAGTTTCACGTTTTTCTGGGGCTTATATTTTGAGTTATGGATTTAAAACCATTATTACCCATTTATTAATTAATAAAATACGAAAATACGAAAATATTCCTCATATTTACGAAAATACCGTTGATATTATACCCCGTTCTTCGTCTTCGAGCGTGCATGGCTGAGGGGGGAGGGCTTCGCTCGGACGGCGGGCAGCGACGAGGCGGCAAGGCGGCGTACTTCGCGACGACGGCGATGGCGAGGCACGGCGGCGATGGAGGCGGCAGCTGGAGGGGAGCACGGCGGGGCGGGGTGTTCACGGTAGCGAGACGGGTGCTGTCGGAGCTTCGAGGTGTGATGCAACGGTTGAGGCGGAGCTTCGCAGCAGAGGGAGCTCGGGTGACGCTGTGGGGCTCGTCGGAAGGTGGAGGAGGTACGTCGGAGGTGTGCTCGAGGCGAACAGCGAGCAAAACTCCGGGCGACGGAGCTCGGGGTTTGAGAGGAGGAAGCAGCACCTCGACATGGGCGTGGGTCGAGCGGGGCGGTGCTGCCGTGGGCCTCGTCGGAGAAGAGCTAGAGGGAGAGTGCAAGATAGAGAGAGCTGGGTGTGTGAGTGTGAGAGCTAGGTAAAAATCGAACGAACATAGAGAAGGGATGGGGTTTTGAGCATGAGTTATGGGGAGAGCTGTGTGTGCGCGTATGAGAGGTTGGGTTTGATTCGAAATGAGAGAGAAATGGAGAGGGTGATGCTGTGTGTGTGTTATATAATTTGTAGGGGTTATTTATAGGTTGATGAGCACAAGTTGTGGGGAAAAAGCCTGGGTTGATCGAGAGTAGCTGGGGTTGGGTTA
This sequence comes from Scilla litardierei, assembly GCA_030789695.1. Classification (NCBI taxonomy): domain Eukaryota; kingdom Viridiplantae; phylum Streptophyta; class Magnoliopsida; order Asparagales; family Asparagaceae; genus Scilla; species Scilla litardierei. The sequence goes on from CM061134.1 coordinate 31,787,467, forward strand.
GGTGAGGGATTAGGTAGGGTAATGTAATTAAGTAGGGTATGTAAAAGGTAATTAGGGTTAATTAGGTAATTAGTAAAAAACGAAATTACGATTTTTGCCCCTACTAGTAAACGTGTCTGAAAAATTACAAAAACATACCCACGGGTTCGTATCGTCACGATGATCACGAATACGAAGACCGTTTTGGGATTTGAGCTACGGAAATACTAGTTTTAGGCCAAAACGTTTAGAAAATGGGTCTGCGGGTTCTAGGTTGAAATGATATCAGAAAATTACGAAATTAATGTGGGGAGCCCTAAATGATCATAGGATGCTACTGTAGAAATTTGAAAACGTTTTGAATACGTTTGTATAGAAAATTAATTCATTGAGCCAAAACAACAATATCTGAAAATGAATTTTTATCATATCTTTTAGAGGTACTTGATGAAATCCGATCTTACTAAAATACTCCATAACCAGTATGGTACTTCAAAATATTTTTATAAGAAAATTTTAAAATCAGTAAAGCTCCTGACAAACCATTACAAAATAGTTTAAAAAAATTTGGAAATAGGTTAAACACGTAAATAGTTGTGTTGAAGAAAACAGGCCGTTACACTGCCCCCATCCTTCCTCCTCTCAGTGACCTCATAGCTTCACTCCCTCTCTCTTTAGGTCACCACATACCTGTCACCAGCACCGCTTCGTTATCATCGGCGGCCATCTTCACTGAGAGCGTCTCGACGTCTGTCTACACTTCTGTGTCGACGACCGCTCCTTCTTCTGCCACCGTCGATATGCCTTCGAGCTCACCCTCTCCTACTTTCCACCCTAGGCACCGTTCCTCAGCTGCACGGGACCGATTCCCGAGAGTGATGACTCACCGCCACGTTCCCCACCCTCCACCTGACTCCCGTACTACAGCCGGTCATCTTAAAGCGTTAGAGGAGTCGACTTCTCTCCTACGGAGAGATTTCGACGACTTTGTATGCTCCACAGAGACACACCACTTGAAAGTCGAGTCGGACTTGGCATCCATCATAGACCTCCTGAGGACACGTGGACCACCTCCAGTGATCCTTGCACATGCACCACCACCCAGGCCGACGACTGTGACTTCCACTACACCACTCAGTGATCCACTTCCTCAGGCTTCTGCAGAGCCTGGTTCTTCCACTTCTGAGTTGGACGTCACAGTAGACCCCCCTATCTGCCCTTGTTCTATATTCAGCTGAGCCTCACACTACCACCTCTGACCCACCCACTACTCCTGCTCCACTGCAGAGGGACCCATCACCACCCCCAGAGGGTGGTGCCTCTGCTTGATGTTGTCCATACCATTTTTTGCCTCCCTCACTTATTTTTGTGCCCATCTGTCTGTTCGGGGCCTTGCACTTACATAGCTTGGGGGAGGACACACACCCACTCATGCATCATTTTCATTTAGCTTTGCATCATGTCATGTTTTTATTTTCTTTCTGCACAGTTTTATTTTTATATATCCCCCACCCACCCCACCCTATTTAGCATTATCTCCCACCTTCTAGCGTTTTCTTAGTAGTGAGGACACTGCTAGGTTTAGCTTGGGCGATGAGCGCTACCGCTTTATTTTCATTTTTCTTTTTACATTTTCTTCCTTATTTCAGTTTTATCTTACTTTTTCACCTCTTTTCCAAGTCCTTTTCTTTTTTCTCATTCTGCATCATATTTTCTGCTTTTTACCATGCATGCATATCTTTTTCTTCATTTTCTTATTTTTCTCCGCCTTTTTCTCTTTTTATGCTAAGGATGGTCCGCATGATGATATCTCTCGTAGCCTTAGTAGTTATTCGTGATGCTTGCTATCGGTTGACATGCTATTAGGGTAAATTTCAGTTTTACTATCTATATGCGTGCATTTCTTTTGCTGATCTATCTAATTTAGTGCTTAAAATGAATTGAAAATCAAATGCATGAATTAATATCTAGTATGCACTATGTTGGGTAATGCACCTAGCTTCACGCATCATTAGAACACTGGGAGCATCTGTTTTTTATTATATCTTATTCACTTCTTTTTGCATGCCTGATATTATTGTGCTTATTACTGCATGCCTTTTCAGTATTCGTCTAGAGGAATGAAAATATCCATGCTATTTATGAGTTTAGTTAGGGTATTATTTTATCAAACCGTTGTGCACCTCCTGTGGGTGAACCGAGAGATATACTATTTTCCTTCTCCACTTATATATATATTTCTCTACATATCAGTTGGTTACACCCCCACAGCTATTTTTACCGTATCTCACTTCCCAAACCCAAAAAGAAAAAGTATAGCTTCTAAATGAAAAAAATGAAAAAAAGAGAGAAAAAGAAAGGAAAAAAATGTGTATGCATTCATATGTGAAAAAGAAAAGAAAAAGAAAGAAAATGAATAAATATTGTTTTGTATCTTTTCATTAGAAGCTACCATTTCTATTGGGAAGAAAAAGAAAAATTTCATATCATATTCCTAGATGCGACGCCTCAAGCTAAGCTCGGGGGGGGGGGGGGGGGGGGTAAACTAACTGATCACATAAGTGAGCATGACATTAGAGTGGAGACGGTGCATAACGGGGAGATTTAATAATGCTTAAACTTTACGAAATGCTTTAGTTTTTGGAGTTTTTTCATGAATCGAAATGAATAACTGAATGGCATGACTTTTTTCTATTCTCTGTTGCATGTTGTGTGATTTCTATATGGTCCTTGTGTATCTGTGATTGAAAAGGGCATTGCCAACTTCTTTATACTAGACTCTAGGGATTACATGAGATTGATATGAATTGATGGTGTTATTTCAGTAGATCCCTATCTTCTGTCTGTATTGCATACTAGTCATATGATTTGTAAAACGTGAAATTGCCATTAGCATGTATTGTTATTATTCAGGACATCGTGATATAATATTTAGGCCTGAGATCTGACCGATCATCCTTAGCACCCTCCATTCACTTTCATTCCCTCCTCTTCTTATTTCTATTTCTTATTTCTTTTTATTTTCCTCCCGGTATACCTACTGTTCGTCTTCCTCGAGGACGAGTAAGAGGTAAGATTGGGGGATTTTGATGTGTCCATATTTTCCACTATTTTCATATTATCATTTCATTGCATCCCATGCCATTTTCACATCCAAATCCCATATTTTACTACGATATCGTGTTTCTGATGTTATATTCGAGTTTCGTAGTGTTTTATAAGTTTTAAGGGATTTTGGAGCGATTTGGGACCCCACTTGGGTATGGACCCATCCGACACACCCGTGAGCTTATTGGTGAAGCCCTATAGGAGTTTGCCATATTCTGGGATCCCCAGGAGGAGTGGAGGAGAGAGCAGAAGGGAGAGAGCAGCCTTCAGAAGCTTCAGCAAGATTTTCCCAGGCTGCTCGGTCGAGCAGTTCAGATGCTCGGACCGAGCAGATGCAAATGAGAAGATGGAGCACATACGTAGATGGCTCGGACCGAGCAGTTCATCTGTTCGGTCGAGCAACCTTTCCTACCAAAGTTGAGGTAATCCAGCGCATGGCCCGAGCAGCTCTTCAGTGACCGAGTCGGCCTCTGCTTGGACCGAGTTGAGCTGACTCGGCCCGTGCAGGCAGAGTGCGGATTTTGGAGATTTTCGATTTCCTGTCAAGCTCGGTCGAGCAGCACAGCTGCTTGGTCCGAGCAACTGACCGAGCAACGCACTGCTTGACCGAGCAGCCTACTCGGTCGGCGATGCTGAGGACATTTTTGGAAACATTTTTTGACGCGACTGTTGCACGATCTGGGCAGTGAAGGCTGGGGTAGCTGTGACTTCGAAAGAGGGCGATTCATTTGAGAATTTTGAATAGGTTTTTGAGAGGGCGGAGCTGAGGCGAATTATTATTAGTTTTTAGATTGTCTTTGTTGAAGAATATTGGATCGAAACTTTCGGATTGTTACTTTTTCCCTCTATCGTTCTTGTGCTTGGAAATCTGAAATTTTCTTTGGATCTATAAATTGCAATTCTTATCTATCTCTCGCTGTAAGTCTTCTATTTTTATTCCATCGATTTGTCATGATGTTTTCGTCTCTAAAAATGATGTTTTTATTCGCTAATATTGCTATGAGTGAGTAGATCTTTCTAGGGTTGATGGGTTAGCCCTAAGATCCTAAGGGGAAGACGTAGATCCGGATCTCTACGTTGAATTAGGTATTTAGGAAAGTATTTCGGTCGATCATACTGAATTCCTAGATAACCCGTACTGAGATCATGCCCACGGTCTGTGGAATTGATGTGCTTAAGGGGTATCTTTGGGATTCGAATAGGGAAATCGGTGGATTCCAACCAAGGCTCGTGACCATGCCCGGCTCGCGCCTTGAGGGGATCCATCGACAAACTATACCGCTACGTTGACGGCTACTGTCATTGCATCAACGAGAGATACCGAAATACCTCACAATTTTAATCCACGAGAGTGGTACGAATTGGGAGATTAATCCCCTAACCCTAATGCAACGTAAGGATTCTATTCCAATGTCAATCCCCGATGATCTTAGCGATGATCCCTAATGCCCTAGTCCTTTTTATTAGTAAAACAACAACAACACCCCAAGTAACTCCTACAACCCGATAGCTATCTCACTTCGAGATTTAGAAGTAAACTGAGTACCCATATACACTATCACCGTCCCTGTGGGGTTCGATATCATTTATATTACAACTTGACACCGTCCGCTTGCGGATTGAGCCCAGAATTGAAACCTAGGGGCCATACCACGCCTGGCGATCGTGGCACCGCCAGGTGGAATCTAGGTATAGGTTTTGGGTGCGTCAGTACCATCGTTGCACTAAATATGCACCTGATAAAACAAAGATAAACTACCTGGAAAAGAATGTCAGTGCACAAGAGAGATAGAGATAATAGTAATGTAGTGGCAGGGGAAACCTCTTTTTGTTTCTTTTTATAAATTTTTATTTTTATGCGAAGTCTAACAACCTAATTGTGACAGATAGATAATGTCCCGCCTTCGAATACTGATTTGTGATATAGGAACCAGTGTCAAGCATAATGCACGTATCCATGTGTGAAGTTCATAGCGAAAGCGACTGAGCATAGGGATATGTTAGATGAGTAGGACAACGAAAGTTAAGTACTCGTTCCCATCTTCGGATGTGACACTCCTACCCTCATTTATAGTTTGACGAAAGGGTCCTTAAACTGATACCCAAGACTGAAGGTCCTAGCGGGGATCCTGACACCCTAGTGATATTTCCCTCATTCGTTTCTCTTTGTTTTATTTGTTTTCTTTGTGTGGAGTTCTTGGTTGCGACCTCGAGTGACACGACCTTCGCATCCATCACCATTATGACACTCCATAATCCTTCTCCACCAATAAAACTCGAAGCCTAACCCAACCTAGGATCGATAGGTAGTGTGACGCCGCCTCCCCGTGTTTGATACCTGCTCGCCGATGTACCGTGTGCTTGCTGTAAAACGACATCGTTCTGGGCGTGAGTCCAGGGTCGATCAGTGGCCCATCCACAAACTAACAGGATGACGGACGCCACCAACAAATGCATAATGGAGCCACTGTGCAAGAAGGTTAGGGACACATGTGCTGCATGGCCAGATGAGCTCCTTGGGATACTCTGGTCCTATAGGATGACCTACAAGGAAGCCACATGGGAAACACCTTTCATGCCTGCCTATAGGACAGAGGCATTCTTCCCAGTCGAGGTAGGTGGAGAATCATTGTGCATTAAGCATTTCGACAAGGAGAAGAATTTGGAGGGCCTCAAGCTAAACCTAGAGCTTGTGGACGAGATACACGACCAAGCCATGGCATCCATCATTCAACAAACGCAACGGATGGCTCGATACTACAACTCCAGGGTCAAAGGAAGGAGCTTTCATCTAGGAGACCTTGTCCTAAGAAAGGTCGTCTTCTACCCAGAGGTCAAACGCCAGGGCAAACTCGTTGCCAACTGGGAGGGACCCTACAAAATCATCTAAGTGCTAGGGCCCACAATGTACAGGCTCTCGACGATGGAGGGGAGGGAACTCACTCATCCGTGGAAGGCAGAGCATCTACGGAAGTATTACCAATAAATGGCAAATAAACCAAGCAAACTCATGTACAAAATTTCAAAATTTTGTCTATTCACCCTCAAATGTATTCCAAAAAAACATTCTGGTGGGAAGGACATTTTTTATTATTTTCCTTTCAGCACTCACTTTAAAAGTGCACATGCTGACTTTTGGACAGGAACTTGGGTCTGTTGTAAGGCTAGGGGACACTCCCCCAGTGGGCAGACTAGTTGGTCTGTTGTAAGGCTGGGGGACACTCCCTCAGCGGGTCGACTAGTTGGTCTGCCGTAAGGCTTAGGGACACTCCCCCAGTGGGCCGACCAGCCGGTCTGTCGTAAGGCTTGGGGACACTCCCCCAGTAGGCCGACTAAAAGAAACCGGTCTGTCGTAAGGCTCGGGCCACTCTCCGAGCAGACCGACAAAAAAATGGGTCTGTCGTAAGGCTGAGTGCCACTCCCCAAGCGGGTCGAACCATCGATATGTCATAAGATTGGGGGCCACTCCCCTAGTAGGTCGACCAAAAACTTGGTTCTGCTATAAGGCTGGGAGCCATTCCCCCAGTGGGCTGACCCATCGGTCTGCCGTAAGGCTGGGGCCACTCTTCCAGCAAGCCGACCAAAAAATAACCGTTCTGCCGTAAGGCTGGGGGCCACTCCCCCAGCGGGCCAACCAAAAACATGGGTTTGCCATAAGGCTGGGGCCACTCCCCCAGTGGGCCGACCAACCGGTCCGCTGTAAGGCTAGGGGCCGCTCCCCTAGTAGGCCAGCTAAAAAATTGGGTCTACTGTAAGACCGGTGGACGATCTCCAGTAGGTCAACCAAAAACTTGGGTCTGTTGTAAGGCAGGAGCCATCCCCCACCCGGCTGACTAACCAGCGCTGACGCGATGGACACAATTTCCGACAACTCGAGCTTCCTATTTTCCAAGGCAAATCCAAGCCATGGGAAGGACCAGGATGGACCAGGGTGGTATTAGGTTTCAACCTAATTATCCATCATATTACGTATCAATTCAAAAAACACAATTCAAGGAAAAGGTTGTAATGTCCATTTAAAAGAGCCAAAGTTGGGTACAAGATACAACTTAATAGGGCGGGGCCGAAACTTCAGAAGGGGCCTCTCCAACCTCTCCTGGTGACCCGACAGATGTGGTGTCCTCCGCGACGAGAAGCTTGACGTACTCATCCTCACCAAGAATCATCTTGAGCCGCTCGAAAATGATCCCCGAGTCAGGGAACTTGTGCTCGATTTCCCATCGACAATGGAGGAAACCAACCTTGAATGCTTGGGACATCCGGGAAGCAATTAAGTCCACGGAATAACACTCCACAGCCTCCCGAGCAATCTTATTCGGGTCCACTTCTTTTACCACTAATCTAGGCTTGGAGAGCATCGATCGTGATCACATAGGCTGGCCATCTACATCTCACCCCTCCTCATCTCCTCAGCCAACCGAGCTTGGAGATCAACTAGCTTCCCCCGATGCTACCATTTTTTCCTCGGCGATCGATCTGGCAACTTTCTCCTCGGCCAACGCCATCTCGAGCTTATCTCCATTAGAGGATAGCTCGATGATCCTGGTCTCTATCGATCTCAACCTGTCATGCCCCGTTTCCCACAATACCCGGCATTTATTATTATAATTATTTTTCCAAGTATCCTGAAGAGTGAGGATGATAAGAGAGGAAAAGAGAGAGAAAGAAACTGAACAAGCAGGCCACTACGCACATGCTGGGATAGTACGAGTAAAGCTTCACAATAACACCAAAACGATCTCATGAATACATAGATCAACAACAACATAACAAACATATAACAACTTCTATTTATATACATAACCCAGGTACACCACTACATATACACTGTCATTCTCCACCTCCCAAGACAACCATATCACACCACAAGACAGCTCATACCAAGTGCTACCCCTGAACCCAGCTCCAAGTCACCTCCAACCAAGCTAACCCTGCAACCTGAAAAATGGGAAGGAGCACGTCAATGCGTGCCCCAGTAGGAACCAACTTGGATTTGTAACGCCATTCTAAGGTTATCAATCCACAAGGCAAGCCAAGAGAAATAGAGCATGTAACTAAGTGTTATAGTGAAAGTTAAATATCTAAAACAAGGAAATCATACCTGCGGTCCAATGTCGAGTTACTGCAAGAAAGGGTTAGCACAAATAATAATAATAATAACACAAATGTTCAAGCAACCAATATCTAATAAGATAAGTGCAAGTGCCTGAGGCATGACACAGAGTCACCAAGAATCAGGCAAAGGGAAGGGGAAGTGCTGCCAGCAGTAGAAGTAACACACAATTCTTAATTTATTATTTCATAATTGAATAAATTGGAACTTGGGTAAACTGTGTGATACCAAGACCTGGACTTCACCCCAAATTTGGGATGAATATAGCACACGATGCAGTGGACACGTGCACTGTATGCCGGGCCTCTCAGCTCCCCCGTCCCTGGCAGGAGTGAGGCTCCCTACCTCCTTACCTCTCCATTCTCGGTAAAGGCGAGTGGGTATAAAAATCCCCTCCACTCCTGGTAAAGGCGAGTGGGTATAAACTCCACATATCACATAATCACCTACCAACTTCACAGTCTATGCCTCATATCCACAATTTACTCAAATCCCACATAAAACCCGGGATTTGCTAACTGTTACGACCTAAAGATCGTGATAGTTCGACCTTCTATCCCAGACCGTCGAAATACCCCGACGGCTCGTCCCTCCCTCCAGAAGGACGGCCGTCCCAGCGACGAGCTCTAGTGACGACCTCTTGTGACGAGCTCCAGTGATGAGCTACGATGACAACCTCCTATGACGAGCTCCAGTGACGAGCTACGGCAACGAGCTCCAGTGACGACCTCCAGCCACGAGCTCCAGTGAAGACCTCCGGTGACGAGCTCTAGTGACGACCTTCGGTGACGAGCTATGGGGATCGAGCGACCTTCGGGCCTTGAGCAGGCAGTGAGCAGGTCGAGCTATCGATCTTCTGGCAACCTTCAGAAGAGCTACAGGAGACCTGTCTTTAACTCCCTGTGTTACGAATAGCTCGTCAGGGAGGGTCGGACCGGGGTCCGACCTAATCTCCTCCGATGCTCAAATCAGCGTGGGGACTTCGGAAATGGCTCAAAGGGATGAGGCCGACCTACAAGGAGACCTAGCAAACGTTTGGCCAGCTAGTGTTTGAGTGGAAGGTGTTACGACCTAAAGATTGTGATAGTCCGACCTTCCATCCCAGACCGCCGAAATACCCCGCCGGCTCGTCCCTCCCTCCGGAAAGACGGCCGACCCAGCGACAGGGTGCTCCACGCCCGAACGTCAGAGGGCCGCAGGGCGCCTGTCGATCCTAGAGTCCGACACGACTAGGGGAAAGGCGCACTTCGCCTCGGCCGCTGATAGGGGCGCTCTCTGCCACGGACGCGGCGGGACGCACACCCGTTCTCCCCCGGCCCACCGGGAACAGCGCACAAAGTATACGTCTGGACCGCTCATCCTCGATCCGGGCCGACCTGGCGACCCCCATCGCAGGTCCCGCCCCTGGAGGCGCTCCGACAGTTCTCTGTCACATCGGACACGACAAACAACCGAGTACAAGGACGCTACTGACACTATCA